>BRYA01000964.1:0-10726 GCA_030267965.1 Triparma columacea | reverse complement strand
CCCCGCCCGCTTAGGGTTACCCCTTGTACGTTACATTACGCTGCGTTCTTACCTCCCCCACGGCGCTGTTCCCCCCGGCACCTTGCCCCTGAAGGAAGGGAAGGCACCCCTTCCCGAACGGGTTGCAGGAGACCATCGGGTTGTTATTCTTCTTGAACCCTGTTCCCGAACCGACGTTTATAGAAGCGCAGGTCTTCGGGGTATAGAAGCTGCTCACATAGTTTGAAAACGTAGGGGGGAGGACGGGAGTAGCCGGGGTGATGGAGGGCTGTGTTGACTTGGCTGTTGGAGGGATGAGGGGTTGGGGGGGGGGGAAGGGGTAAGTTTGCGAGATATTCCCCTTTCTCGTTGAACAAAATCTGTTGAATAACAATATATATATATATAAATATGCTCCCCCCCCCTCGACTCACCAAAGTTGTCACTGTTCTCTGCAAGTCCCTTAAGAGCAAACAGCACAAACACAAAAGCAATCGGTAGCAGGAACAGCAGCAACGATGCAAAAACAGTGCGGCGCCGGTGGATGTAGGACCTGTATAAGAGGGCCAAATAGGGATTGAAAATTGAGGAGAGTCGAGGAAGTGGTCCATTTGTCATTATTACAACTATAACAACACTTGGAGGGACAATTTAGCCTTATATCAACAAGGAAGAGACGATTAAAGGGACGAGGGAAAGGAGACGACGTTTGGAGCTCTTGGAGAGGAAGGGTATAAGAATCCTTTTTAAGTGACTCAAGATATGGGCGAGACGTGGATGGAAAAAAAGTCTTTAAAATCTTAACAAAACATGTTACCCTTCCTCCTCTTCCTCCCCACCCTCGCCTTTGGAGCCACACCCTCGTTATGGCCCCTTCCACAGGCCATGAAGCATGGCGATGGCGTTATGCCGTTGGGGCCAGACGTTTTACTTTGTTACGGAGAAGATTGCGAAGAACTGCCGAATGACATCCAAGATGGATGGGTGAGTTGAAAAGTGGAGCGGGGATTGATTTGGGGCTGTAGTATTTGTGCAAATGATTATCAAAGACGCGTCAACGATGGTACTCTGGAGCAGCATGTATAAGAGAGGTGAAAAAGCCCCTTGACACCCAAGGCAGATTGTCCGATCACTCACAATAACCCCCTCATTGCACATATAGGACCGAGCAGCACCCTTAATATTCTCGCACTCCGTTTCCAGCTCAGTGTCAACTACCCTCACAATCTCCATAGACGATCCCTCTGCAGAACTCAACTTGGAGGCTGACGAGAGCTACATCCTCACTGTGTCGGAGTCGACCATCGAGATCACGTCACCCACACAGCTCGGTTACTACCACGCCCTCCAGACACTTTCACAGCTTGTAGAGTTCGACTACGACTCCGAGGCCTACTCCATCCCCAACACCCCCTTAACCATAACCGACTCCCCCCGTTTCGCCCACCGCGGGATCCTCGTTGACTCAGCTAGACACTTTGAGCCCGTCCCTACTCTTCATCGCGTGATCGATTCTCTCACCTACGCCAAACTGAACGTCCTGCACTGGCACCTGGTCGACACGCAGTCATTCCCCTTCGACTCTCCGAGCTACCCTGATCTGGGGAAAATGGGAGCTTTCAGCAAGGAAGAAAGGTACACCGTCGGGGACGTCGAGGGAGTCGTAGAGTACGCGAGAAAGAGGGGCGTCAGGGTCATGGTTGAGATCGACACGCCCGGCCACGCCGCCAGTTGGTGCAAGGGTTACCCTGAGGTCTGCCCAAGCACGGACTGCACTCAGCCGCTAAACCCTAGCACAAACGCCACATTTGACCTCATCGAGGGACTTTTCAAGGACCTTACCGGGGGAAAGAAAGGGGAGGGCATCTTCCCTGACGATATAATGCATTTAGGCGGGGATGAGGTTGACACCAGCTGCTGGAGCTCCAGTGATGACATTTCGAAGTGGATGGAAGATCAGGGAATGGACGAGGATGGGACATACGCTTACTTCATTGGGCGCGTGCAGGAGATCGCGCACGGAATGGGTCGCGAGGTCGTTGGTTGGGAAGAGATTTGGAATCACTTCAAGACTGACCTGGACCCAACCACGATCGTGCACGTGTGGCTCCCTGGGAGCTCCGTTGGACCTGAGGCCACCAAGGCTGGATACAGGGTGATCTGGAGTAGGAGCGACCTCTGGTATTTGGACTGGCTGAAGACTAGCTGGGATTCGATGTACGAGGCCGAGCCTACCGACGGAATCGCGGAAGAGGACCAGCACCTGGTTTTGGGGGGAGAGGGTTGCATGTGGGGAGAGACGGTCGACACTTCAGACATCCTTCAAACAATCTGGCCCAGAGGGGCGGCGATTGCAGAGAGGCTCTGGAGCGACAAAGGGTCGACGACAAAGGCCGCTGACGCTGAGGGGAGGTACAAGGAGTTCAGGTGCCTTCTTAACAGAAGGGGCATAGAGGCGGCGCCGAGCATGAATATGATCGGGAGGGAAGCCCCCGAGAGTCCTGGGGGATGCCTCGACCAAAGGAGATAAAGGAGGAGGAAGAAGATTCTATAGGGGAATGGGAGGGGGGAGGAAATGTGATGAACGTTGTTTTAAAGCTATAGTATTTTTTAAAGGGAGGAAGTCGACAGCACCAAGGGTGAGTGGATGCTACCCATTGTTTCAAAGCTATGGTATTTTTTACATAACGGAGGAAGTCGACAGTACCAAGGGCGAGTGGATGCTACCCAGGTACGCATTTGCCGGCTGGTTATGGGTGTTGTGAGTAGGGAAGGATTTAGGGCAAATTGTTTTGCCTTGGCTAAACTTGCGCTTTGAGGAGACAATATCGACTATTATCGTGTGACAATACAAACAACGCAAATAAAAACACCCCCCGACACAAACCAATTTACGAAACGCGGTGACAAGGGATTTAAAAACCAAGACTCCCGAGGCTTGTTTTATCGACAACTTCTTGGGACTTTTGGAGGAGTGTGGCTACAGGACGTGTGGTGAAGAGGTAAGTTGGGAGGGCGGGTGATTGGGGGAGGGGGGAGAGAATAGAGGGGAAGCAGTCACGGATGGAAAAACCTTAAAAGAAGCAGGCCAGGTGGGGGAGTTCCGAGGAGGAAATCCCGAGCTCCCTAACACAGCCTCTCTCATTTCTGGGCTTTGGAATGGGTGATTTTGGAAAACATAAAAACGCGCTATAATGACCCACTATACGAATATGCCAACTTACGACATCTTTACTCACACCAAAAAACGCCGCTCCGCCACCTTTTTTTACGCACGTTGATCACAAACGCATGATTTTCAGCACCCAATCAAGATCGTCATGGAGGGCGAGGTTGAAGCAGATGCGGGAGTCGTGAATGACGCCGGCAAGACCAACTTTGCCTCCGAGCCCCCCTCAGGCCCAAATCACGCACCCTCCGCAATACACGGTCCCGTAGATATCGATTACACAGCTCTTGGCCCCAAGCAAGTCAAACTTGTCAAGCTTCTTGATGACCGAGGAGCCATTGAAGGCCTCATAGACAACTCTACCGGCGTCGATGTGAAGGTCATGGAGCTCGCTGATGTCCTCCACGACGAGCACGACAAGATCATTGACTTTCTCCTCACCGATTGCGAGCAGGGCAAGTTCCGAAGGAAGACCCTCCAGGAGTATGACGAAAAGGAAGGAGTCATTCACAGACTCGTCTACTGGCAGCACTACAGCAGCGGGAATAAGTTTGTCGAATTTCTCCTCGACGTCAAAGTCGCCTCTCCTGATGAATCAACGAACATTATGGAGTTGGCACCCCTTGATGAGGATGACCTATCTGATCAGGCAACTGCGATGCTTACCAAAATTCTAGCGTCAATAAAGACCAAGACTGTCAAACAAGGTGTCATTAAGGGGCAGCTCAGCTTCACTGATTTCGAGTTTGGACAAACTGCAGTCACCATGGTGGGAACTCTTAAGGCAGAGGAGAGAGCAACAGAGATGAAACCAGAAGTTGATGTTCGCACAGTCAAAACCTTTAAGAGTGTGAGATCCACGAGATCTAGGGTTGAAGGCTGGAACAGTGGCAGGATCAAGAAGGGAGACGTCAAGGCTGCGTATGCAGCAGTAAAGGGTATTGTGAAGGAGGTTGGGAAGAGGTTCAGACAGCCTGGTATCATTGATGAGAGGAGAAAAAGACACTTTGTGGAGGAGGTCATGCCCAATGTGTCCACTCTTAGTGAGGAAGAGGACACGATGCTTGAAAGTGTTGCAGGGCTGGAGGAGATACTCTACAAGAAGGGAAAGAGAGTCAAGGGGACACTGAAGGAGGGCATTGACAAGTTTCTGTGGAGAGAGGAGGACAAGGTGTGGGGAGGGTATGGAGTTACTGTGGACAAGTCAGCAAAGGTTGTACTGGCAGAGCAATTTCTGCTTGACACATTTGAGAAGTCTGAGAAACACTTCAAAAAGCATGGGAACTTACCAAGGGTTATCAGGAATGATTTTGACGGTACTAGAAGCATGCACTATCATTTTGGCGCAAAGGTCCCTGCCGCAACCAATCGACTCTTCGAGAATTGGTTTGTGTGGAAGGAAGTCAAACTTGAGAATGGCCAGACTTCCTACATGTTGGCTTTTGTGCCACTGACAGAGTACCCAGGAGGAGGCTTCAAGGACCTTGATAAGGAAGGATTTGTGCTAGCGGAGACTACAGGTGTCTACTACTTCAATGATATTGCCCCAAATGTCTGTAGAGTGACACGTATTCAGACAGTTGATCTGCATTTCAAAGGCCTTCAAAAGACACTGATGGACAATACTATTGACTACCTTGCAAGGAGTCAGCTTGTTGAGGCTAACAGTTTGCAGGAGAAATTTAGGAGGAATGGGAAGAAGGTTGATGCTGAGGTCAGGGGGGCCTTGGTGCAGAGGATGAGGGAAGGGGTTGAGTTGGAAGAGGACCAAAAGAAGGTGTTTGGGGAGTTGGAGGAGCTCTTTGGTGGGGAGAAAGAAGGAGATTGGAGACCTTTGAAGTCACCTTACGAGGGAGTGAAGATGCAGATCAAGTTCAAGCAGCAGGAGAAAGGGGAAAAGACACTCGGTTTCGGAAGAGCCGAGTGTATCTCCGACTGTTCAGCCGAGGAAGCAGCTGCTTGGTTCTTTGAGTACTGCAGCAGGGAGAGGATGCTTAAGAGCAAAAAGAAAGGGGAGCCTGCAAGGCTGGAGATGAGGAAGGGTGGCAAGGGAAGGGTAAATGAGAAGCTGTTTGCAGCAGTCAAGAAACTTCGCTTCCCTCTTCACAAAAGAGAGTTTGTGTTGAGATTTGTATGGCAGAAGGGACACCTAGACGGCAACATGTCTGTGGCATTTGTCCCAGCTGAGGAGAAGGTTGACTATGGGGGAAACCTTGGAAAGCTTGTGCGGGCAACAACTAGCGGAATTTTTACTGCAAAGAACATTGAGGACCAAGATGGTGTTCACCAGTGTAAACTCATATATACCCAATTTATGGATGCAGGAGGGCACATTCCAGTAAATGTTGTCAACAGAACAATACCAAGAGGACTAAGTACGATAGCAGTACTCAGGGATTCCTTCAAGCAGGATGAAGAGGTTGATAAAGCTGCACTGGCCTCCCTTGCCAACATCATCAAGAATGAACACCAAGATTATACAGATGAGGAGAAGGGTGCAATCAGGAAGGGAAAGGAGTTCTATGAGAAGTGCAAGGAGGACAAGAATTTTGATGATTTGAAGAGTCCTGATGAGAGGGTCAAGATGAAGCTAGTTCATGTTGATGGGGCGAGCAGTGGGACTGGTTTTGCCACTACTGTGGTTGATGCTAGTGTGGAGGAGTGTGCTGCTAGTGAGTTTGCTAAATTAGGCAATCGAGAACACAAAAAGAATGCAAAGGAAAGAGATGGAATATCTTTCTTGAAAGTCATCAAAGTAAACTCCCACACCATCTACTACTTGACGACAAGAGAACTCGGTCTCCCTGGGTTTGCCCCACGTGAGGGAAGGAGTAAAGTTACTTGGTTCAAACAACAGGATGGCAAAGTCATCATTGATGTCGCAGACGCAGAGAAGCTTCATGAAGACTTTCCAGTGAAGGTTGGGAATGTTTTAGTGAAGATCCATACAGTTTGGGTATTTGAGCCACTTGTCCCTATTGGAGATGTGCCACAAACATCGGTGACTTTCACAACAAAGGTTGACCTTGGTGGTGTATTCTACTCTTCCATTGTCAACAAGATTGCACCAAGGTTCCTTGCAACTGTCTCAAATATGAGAAGAAAATTTGACAAGAGCAATGAGATTGCCGCCTTCAAGAGACAGCAGATCATTGCAAAGTTTGAAGAGATTGTAATTGAGGGAGCTTCAGGGATTGAAAGTCATTTTGACGAGATTGATGGTGCTCAAGAGATCAGCAGCGGGTTGACTGGGCAGACATTGATAAAGGCAGAGAAGGGAATGGGTTGGGGGAAGACTTCAATAACTGTAAGAGCATCCCACAATGAAGTTGCAGCATTCTTCTGGGACCTTAAAAGTGGAGTTGAATCCCAGCTTGTGATTCACAGAGTCAACAACAAGGCACTTGTAATCACAGTAAAACATAAAGGGCATCTCACAGCTGTAAGGTTCTCAGAGGCTGGCCAGATGAAGACAGAAGTAGAAATGATGACTAGGCATAAGGGTTTAGGGAAAGCTGCCAACAAAGAGAGTGTAATTAAGCACCTGAGCTTGGCAACTGATGCTGCTCACTACTTTGACAACCTTCTGAAGAGCACAGAAGCAGGGGAACAGGATGGGAGGAGGTTTGGAGAGCAGCTGATGGAGAGAGCGAAGAAAAGGAAGTTTGGGGACAGTAAGGTAGAGGTTGTGAGGGAATTCATTGCTACCAATAGGACACTGGGAGAGATTACAGAGCAGCATGGTTTCATGAGAACTATGCTGTATGCTGTGGTCATGAACAAACTTAAAAGGAGAGCAAGAAATGAGGGAGAAGATAATAGTGAGGAGGAAGCCAGGGGGTGGGAGATTGGAAGTGCAATGACAGCAGTCATGTTGACTACTTTGACTGCTGCTCATGCTGTAGATGAGTGGGCGCATCAATTCACTGAAGTGCAAGAAGTCATGAATGAACAAGAGTGGTTCAGGCCCATGCTTGAGGAGATAGTTATGAAACTATTCATGAAGTCAAAATTAGGCTTAATGGCAAGGGTGACTGTTGGTGCTGCCACAAGCATGCTTGATTTGCTGACTGATGTGTATGTGACGAACATGTTTTGGAGAGATAAGAAGTATGGGTACTTCAAAGCTTCTTTAGCAAGTTTGACAGTGTCAATGGGGCTTCAGATGCTTTTTGTTTGGGGACAGAACAGGAAGTTGGGGATGAAGAGGGTGTTAAGGGAGTGGATTCCAATCTTTCTTGGGTACAAGCCTGCAGTTGATGCTTACAGGGTTGCAAAGGGAGAAAAACAAGAGGCTGGGCACGCAGTTGATCCAATGCTTGAGATGACAGTGATGAAAGTTGTTGAGATGTTTGCTGAGGCAATCCCTGGAGTGATCATCCAGGTAATGGCTATAGCAACAAGTGTCAAAGATGTTGGAACTTCAGCATGGCTTTCAGTTGCTGTTTCAGCAATTACAACAGGCTTTGCCTCAGCAAGTATCAGTTATGACTGGGACACAGACCCTACAAGGAGAGAAGAAACATCTGCCTTCTACGGGTATGTACCAGCAAAAGCAAGCAAGAGAACAGTAGTATTTGTGTCCATGATGCTGTTGTCAGCAGGGATGCTTCTAATAAGGTGTACAACAATAGTTCTTCTTGGTTTGATTGGGGGTAGTTGGGCCTTTCTCTACATTGGAGCTGACCTTGGTTTGTACTTGTTGGTTAAGATATTGAGGGGGGACTTTTGGTACTGGTTGCCATCAGGGGGTAAAATGGAGATTGTGACAAGTATTGTTTTTAGAGTGATTGTAAAGATCAGTGTAGACTTCACTTCAATTGTGCATTTTAGACATCCTAATGAAATTGGGGGAGCCTATTGGTTATTTAGTCTTTTGTTGACCATGGCAAGCCTGCCAGTGTCAATATTTGTAGTTTCACCATATGTTGACGAGAAGACAATTGATATTGCATGGACAATGGTGAAAAATTTCATATCAAGTAGTGGCCTATGCTTGGTAATATTCTTTTTGAACATTGACAGGAAGTACTTGCACACCTTCTGGAGTACAAAGAGGTCAAAGGACAATTCAATGGCCTATTTCCTTGAAGGGGGAAGTGATGAAATGAAGTTTGTAGTCTTCACTAATTCAAGGCACCATTGGGTCTCAATTGAAGGAGATATTAAGAATTGGGTTGGCTTAAACTGGGCTAATTGGGAAGAGGAGCAGCCAGAGTGGTTTACTGCTGTGATGAAGGCTAAAGTACCTGAAGATTTTATTCCAGCAGATGGAGATGATAGAAGGAGAGAAAGTGTAAGGAGAGCAAGTGTTGATGCTGAAGCTGAGGGTGGTCTAGAAGGTGCTTTGAGAGCAAGTATGAGGAGAGCAAGTGTTGGGTTTGACAATGGAGGTGCATTGGTTTCTTCACACGCTGTGAATGATACTGCACAAGGTTTAGATCCTAAACAAGTAGGACAGTTGTTGGGCGAGCAACTGTTAGTTGCATTAAGTTTTAGGAAGAAGGGAATGACAAAGGAGGAGGCAGTGAGGCTATTTGTAGGGTCAAACTATGTTCTAAGACAGACTGCAGAAAAGTATGTGTTTGTCACACCTATGCTTGGCGCTGTTGTCAAGAACAAGCTGAGTAAGTTGAGGAAGGTAGAGGAAAAGGCTATGGAGCTGGGAGAGAAGGAAGGAAGGGAGATCGGAGAGTCTCTAGCGAGGAGTTTGGCTATTAATACTCAGCCAGTTGCTGCAGTTGATGCCTTTATCTTAAACTTTCCTGCTCTGCAGGAGCTGGATGAAGAGTATGAATGGTTCAGACCTATGCTTGAGGCAATTAGCTACAAGCTTTTGGAAGAAGTTCCTTGGGGGTTGAAGGCAAGAGTGACTGCTGGCGCTGTCACAAGTATGGCAGATTTGCTAACTGATGTGTATGTGACACACATGTTTTGGAGTGATGAGAAGTATGGGTACTTTAAGGCATCTTTGGTTAGTTTGGTAGTGTCAATTGGGATTCAGATGTTGGCTGTTTATGGACAGAACAAGAAGTTGGGGATGAAGAGGGTCTTAAGGGAATGGTTTCCTATTTTGATTGGGTTTAAGCCTGCTGTTGATGCATACAGAGTTGCAACAGGAGAAAAACAAGAGGCTGGTAAGTCCCTTGATGCTCTGACAGAGATGGCTTTCATGAAAAGTATAGAGATGTTTGCAGAAGCCATACCAGGTGTCATTATCCAACTTATGGCTGTTGCAACAAGTGAAGTAAAGGCTTCAAGGGCAGCATGGCTTTCAATTGCAGTTTCAGCACTGACAACAGGCTATGCATCAGCAACTATCAGTTATGACTTTGACACCGACCCAGTGAGAAGAGAGCAAGTGCCTGACTTCTATGGTTATGTGCCTGCAAATGCTACCAAAAGATCATTCATTTTTGTTTCAATGATGCTCTTTAGTGCAGGCATGCTTGTGATAAGGTGCATGACAATAGTTGTGTTAAGTCTCCTTGGTGGTAACTGGGTCTCTCTCTATGTAGGGGCTGATCTTGGTTTATACTTG
Organism: Triparma columacea; assembly: GCA_030267965.1. Taxonomy (NCBI): domain Eukaryota; class Bolidophyceae; order Parmales; family Triparmaceae; genus Triparma; species Triparma columacea. The sequence continues at coordinate 1,037 of BRYA01000964.1, read as the reverse complement.
TTGGTGAAAATATTAAGGGGAGACTTTTGGTATTGGGCACCTGTAGGAGGAAATGCAGAAATAATGAATAGTATTGTCAACAGAGTATTGGTGAAAGTGGTGGGAGATTTCACTTCAGTTGTGCAGTTTAGGCATCCTAATGAGATTGGAGGTATATATTGGATGTTTGGATTTGTATTGACGATGGGAAGTCTTCCAGTATCTATAATTGTAGCTGTAAGGGGAGATGTAACAGAGAATGGGCTCAAATTGGCATTGAGTGTAGTTGGAATATTTATACCATGTACAATTGTGTTGTTTGCTGTATTTTTCTTTAACATTGAAAGAAAATATTGGGGCACCTTCTACAGCTTGCAAAGGGGTAAGGATTTAACAGTGAAGAACTTCAGAGAAGGGACAGATGAAGTAAAAGCAGAGCATAGTTTCAAATACTCGAAGCATCATTGGAAGGCAATTGAAAACGAAGTGAAAGCTTGGGTTGAGGCTAACTGGGAGAGATGGGAAGAGGAGAAGCCAAATTGGTTTGATGACGCAATGAGAGCTAGAGTGCCAGTTGAATACATTCCAGGAGCAGGAGATGCTAGAAAAAGGGAGAGTGTGAGGAGAGCAAGTGTTGATGCTGAAGCTGAGGGTGGTCTAGCAGGTTCTTTGAGAGCAAGTATTAGGAGGGCAAGTGTTGGAGGCGCTGAAGAAGGAGTGCTTACAGGAATAGGAGGTGGGAAGGCTAAAGTAAACAGTATTATGCCGAGAGATGAAGAGAATGGGGAGTGACTAATAGGGCAGCAGCATTTGTAGGATGAAATTATTTCATTTGTTATAGTTGTGAGTATTTTGAAAGTGTTTAAGGTGTATGTTGAGTACTAACGGAGTGTTATAGTAGTTTGTGAGTATTGTGAAAGTGTAGTAGAAGTATTGTGGGAGTGTTTTAGTAGTTTGTGAGTATTGATGATAGGGTTAGGGTTAGATACCGGAAACGGTGATTTGGGTTAGGGTCAATTTTAGGTGCTGTCGAGGGCTTTCGATGGACAACATGTCAT
>BRYA01000963.1:0-26092 GCA_030267965.1 Triparma columacea | reverse complement strand
TGGAGGACAACTATGAAGCCCTGGGAATGGGTGCAGTCTTGATCACCGCAACGGTGCTCATAATTGTACTGTTCATTGCATGGGCGTGGTACTCATTCAACGACCTTAGCACTAGCAACGGAGGAATGGCTGCAAGAGCTTTTCAAAGTTCGCTCGGGTCAAGGTCAGGAAGTGACAAAGGGGCAGGGGAGGGGATCGAATTGGGAGAGAGGAGAGGGAGCAAGCTCTCGAGCGACAACCCTATGCACGTAGAAATTGAAGCTGAGGGGGGGGGGAGGGCGGCGAAGAAGGAGGGAAAGAGTCTGTATAAGAGGTTTGAGGATGAGATGCTGAGAAGATCTTATGAGAGGCAGTTGAAGAAGAGGCCGGTTGACACAAGAGTGGTCAGGCAACAGCAGTACGAAGACCCCATTCCTGGACCGCCGCCAGCTAAATCGCAGCGAAAGTCTTCTCACTCTCAACCCGGTGCCTGATGGTGCCCTTGGGAAGAAGAGCCTATACTCAACAACGTGAAAGAAGAGGAGGGGGAGGTAGGGACTGATAACAAGACCTGGCTGAAACGAAAAAAAAAAAAGACCAAGAGGAAAAGTAATAAAATGCGTCGTAAATTTAAGCTCAAATTCTTCGTCCGCCTCCTTCTTAAGGTTGTTACCGTTTTTTTTGCCCCATATGATAACCGAGTCTAGGCTCCAAGTCCCTTTTTTGTAATCAACGTCGCTCTCATATTCCATCCCCTCTCACTTCTTTCATTTCTGTTCCTAAGCAAACCCTGCCATCAACCCCCACTCTTCCATCTGCATTCTCAAGGCCAGTTGTTCGTTGTTGTCTGCGGCGCCGCCACCTAGGTCCCTCCCCATATATCCTTGGGCCAATGGCTCCTCCTGCCTCTGGGATATGAAGTGCTTTTTAACGATGTCGCCCATCCCAACATCCTCAAGGTCCTTGCGGCATGCGTCAACAATGCGAGAACGCATAGTCCTATCATGTTTCTTGAGCAGCTCCTCAACAAGTTTCTTGCGCCTCTTCAACTGAGCTCTTTCAAACGCCCCTTCCTCGCCATAGTACCCGCCATGCATTCCCGCATCGCGACATGCCTCGCAACGAGCGACGTGAGAGTGCGCGTCAGTACCGCAGTCTTTAAGGCAACAAGCGCAAAAACCGCAATCGCATTTGCTACATTTAAGAGCAAAGCAGCCTTCAAACTCCAAGAAGGCCTGTCTGCATCCCGCTCTTGGGCATTTGAGGGTCAGGATATCGTCGCATATCTCGATTCGGGCATCGTGCACTTTCTTTTGCTCGGAGGTCATGGCGGCCCTGCGCTTTTCTTCCTCTTCTAACCTCTGCCGCTCTTCCTTTCTGATGATGTCGCCAACCTTCTTCTCCATTTCCGCTTTTTCGGCACTCTTGTACATGTCGAAAACCTCTCGACTGGTCATGTTTCCTATTTCCTGTAGACTGAACGGGTTGCTCGAGCAACGTGGAGTTGGGCATCTCACTTCAAGGCCGCGCGCTAGGCGCTCGTCGCGAGTCGATATCTCTTTGACATGCCCACCGAAGCATTCCCTGCACATGAAATGACCTTTCTTACAAGTGCAACCATCGTAGGAGAGGTATTCTTCAAAGCATATCGAGCATGTTTCCTTCGTCGGTATGACCCCATCCTCCAGCAATTTCTTCTTGCGCTGCATGTAGTTCGACGCGTCGACGCAACCTATCCTCGGGAGTTCTTTCTTTCCTAAATCCCACTCGTCAGTGCATGTCAAGTTATCCATGCTGTCCTGGACAGCCGTGCAGTCATCTCGCTCGTCCACGCCGCCCACGAGTACTGTGCTCATGATAGCTGGAAAGCTACCTTCCGCTGCCTTGCGTACAGTGAGCACCTTGAAGCATGGGAACTCTCTGTTTTCGACATCCTTGCCGGTGTCCGTGTCGAAGAACTGCTCCTCGTAGAGGCTCGCGATTGCAAAGTTGCAATTTGCACAGAAGCCTGGGCTGAACTCGCACTTCTTGAACCTGTTGTATTCCTTTTTCCCAAGCTTGATGCCTGGGATATCACCCGTGTTCGTCCAAATCGCAGTGCCTTTGATCAAATGTATCTGGTCTGGTTTCACCACGACCTCGCCACACTTCCAGCATGCGAGGCTGATGCCTTCGTGTTCGGATCCGGGAACAGTATCTGGGAGGTCAAGCGCGAGACACTTCTTGCCGCTCTGCCAAGGTTGCCAAGCTACGCCGTCCATGGGTTGATGATCTATTGCCTCCCTCAAAGAGATCGCAAACCACTCTTCTCCATTTCGCTGATTGGAGTTGGGGCCAACTTTGCATTGGATCTTGGTTTCGACACGCACATCGTATTTTTTATGGATTGCGATGTGTTCGCCCACTCTTGCAGTTAACCCATCACCGTTCCTTGCTTCTCGAGTAACTTCTGCGACAGCCCAACCTCCCAGCTTGACGTTGATCACTTTTGCTTCAACGCCCTTGATCAACGGGCGGGAATCATTGGTCTTCTGCGAAAAGCTTGACATATCCTGCGACAAGTGAAAATGGGATGAGAAAGAGATAGAAGGATGCGTCAATGGCGGTTCGCTGCCCCACAGCACCCCCAATATGATGCTAGCAACATCGGAAATAGGGCCGACAGTAATATTATCTCGTCTTTGAGGGGGGAAAAAATCCATGAAGACATGACCGAGATTGAAGAGGGGGGGTAACTTTTCAGGTTTACGTAAATGGGAAATTAAAAACGACGGAGAGGACGAATAACAGCAAGGAAAAGTTTGGTAGCGGATATTATTGTCATTATTGTCCGTCTCACCTTTTTTTTTGTGGCAACTGTTTTTGCCCTGCAAGCAAATCCAGGCAAACCTGTGCTCATCTGTGCTCTCAGAATAAAAAAATTGAACGATGATTTCAAAACAAAGACAGTTACAGAAACTCCAGAATTACTCTCCACAAAACTTTCGGGATCTTGTCACGTGCCTCAGTCCTCTTTAGCGGTGCTTCAACTCCGTCCATCCGCTTCTGCTCACTGGGTTGATTCTCCACGTGATCCCAGGTTCCCTTGAGGCACAGAAGAGCGTTGACGCGTTCGATCACAGCGACATTGCGGTGCCACCTGTAATGGAGGAGGTCCGAGACAGTCGGCATATTTTTTTCAGCGGCGGCAGCGATTAGGGCAGTGCAGTTCGCGAAGCAGTCCTCACCGATGGAGACAGCGGGAGATAGAATGAGTTTCGTCAGGGCGGAGCAACCCCTGAAGGTTTCATGGCCGATCGTCGTCACTGAGTCCGGGATGGTGATGGCTGCGAGGGAGGAGCAATTATAGAAGGCACCCTCGCATATCGTCGTCACTCCGTCCGGGATTGTGATGGCCGTGAGGGAGGAGCATCCGTTGAAGGCCCAGTTGCCAATCGTCGTCACTGAGTCCGGGATGGTGATGGCCGTGAGGGAGGAGCAATATCTGAAGGTGTAATTGCCAATCTTCGTCACTCCATCTGGGATGGTGATGGCCGTGAGGGAGAAGCATCCAGAGAAGGCGCTTCTGCCAATTGTCGTCACTCCGTTCAGGATGGTGATGGCCGTGAGGGAGGAGCATCCACTGAAGGTGTGAGCTTCAATCTCCGTCACTCCCTCCGGGATGGTGATGGCCGTGAGGGAGGAGCATTTTTCGAAGGCGCAAACGCTAATCGATGTCACTGAGTCCGGGATGGTGATGTCCGTGAGGGAGGAGCATCCAGTGAAGGCCTCATCGAGAATTTTCGTCACTCCCTCTGGGATGGTGATGGCCGTGAGGGAGGAGCATTCGGAGAAGGCGTTTCTGCTAATCGTCGGCACTCCAACTGGGATCGTAATGGCCGTGAGGGAGGAGCATCCGTAGAAGGCGCGATAGCCAATCATCGTCACTCTGTCCGGGATTGTGATAGCTGCGAGGGAGGAGCATTTTTCGAAGGCGAAATGGCTAATCGTCGTTACTGAGTCCGGGATTGTGATGGCCGTGAGGGAGGAGCAACCTCTGAAGGAGCTCATGCCAATCTCTGTCACTGAGTCCGGGATTGTGATGGCCGTGAGGGAGGAGCAGTTTTGGAATGTATATCCTTCAATCAATGTCACTCCTTGTGCAAAAGTCACTTCTGTGAGTTCAGTATCGTCTTCAAAGCTCTCTGTTCCGGAATATATTGCTGTTTTGGGAAGGGGAGAGTCCCCATCATCTGGCTCATCATAGTCTCCATCACTATGACTATAGTCATCACTAGAGTCATCACTAGAGTCATCACTAGAGTCATCACTAGAGTCATCACCAACCACTAAGTCAAATTCACTCATAGTGGGGTGGAGAAGGATCTTTTATATTGTCCTTTTGGTAACCTAACCTTAACCCTGGATTTATTATACTGTCTTTTCGTTAACAGTTTAAGCCCTCAATGAATTCTGAGGTACGGAGGTTGTTTTTTCCTCTTTTCTTTTTGTTATAACCTACTTTTCTCGGATCCTCGGATTCTGTTCGGATGTCATCTTGTCATCGACAGTCCAATTTCCAGCAACACTTAAACCCTCAATAAAATTTTATTTTACGTTTATATTATAGTTAATTTGGTAACAAATCAACTTAATACTAACATAATATCACATCTGATCCTTTTATCCTCTCATACGGTCAAATTCAACAAATATTGGGACCCTCCTCGTCTCCCCTCGTCACTCCTGCACAAATTCCTCAGCAATTCCTCAAAATGACCAACAAACTAGATGAACCGTCAATCGACCCATCACTCAACCTCAATCTAGGACTAGGAGGTACTAAACTCTCATCGTCTACAGCATTTAAGCTCCTTCGAAAATCCTTTATCCTTCCTTCCACAATCTTTACATACACCCTTGAGCCCCTCATCTTCACTTCCTGGGCCGTCATCCCCCTCTCCATCAGAGCCTTCCTATCCCGTTCCGCATGGTCCCTTTACCTCCCTCTCCACCGCGTCCTAATTGGTAAGAGGACTGCCCTCCACCCCAGCGTTTCCGACGAGTACGCCGCCCTGACTACGGTCATGTGGGGGGCGAGACTGTTCCCGATGACGCTAAAGAGGATGAGGTTCGGCCTCTCGCAGATATGCTGCAACTTCCCCCCGACCTCATCCTACGAGAAGGAAGATATATCAGACCCCGACACTGGGGTTTCTGGAATTTACGTCCACTCCGCTCCGAAGGAGTGCAAGAGCAAGAAGGTGGTGTTCTGGATATACGGCGGCGCCTTCCTCTCCGGAGACTGTCCCGGCAACGTCGGCCTCGCAGAGTCTGTCGCAGCCCCCCTCTCCTCAGACGTCTTCATCGTGAACTACCGCCTATGCCCGGAGAGCTCAATAAACGACGCCCTCCAGGACGTCGTCGCCGGCTACAAGTGGTTAATATCATCCGGTCGTGTCCGTTCCGGTGTCGACGTCCAGGTCCTAGGCATAAGTTCCGGCGGCGGTCTCGCCGTCCGGCTCTGTCAGGTGCTAGCCGCGGACAAGGGCTTCCCGAAGGAGAACATGCCGGGGGCGCAGGTGCTTATATGCCCGTGGGTGCACTACGACTGGCACTCGCTTTACCCGTCCATGATTAACAACAATGTCCACGACCTCGTGGTCACTCAGTCTGTTTACGAGTACGTTAACAGGAAGGAGGTTATACTAGCCATGGTGGGGGGTGAGTCCCAGCGGCTCAAAGTCTCGCCCCTCGGGAAGAGCATGTCCGGGCTACCCCGGACGCTCACGGTCTGCAGCAAGCACGAGGTAACCTGCGACGAGGATACGGCGTTGCACGAAAAGATGAGGAAGGAGGGGGTGGAGGCGAAGATTTTACAGAGGGAATATATGTGCCACGTATGGTGCCTGGTACCGATGCTACCGGAGGCGAAGGAAACTATGGATGAGGTTAGAGAGTGGATGGCTGAAACTTGGGAGGGGAAGGAATGAATAGATGGGAGGGGTCTTAACACCTTTGTAAAAGAGACACTGCGGCGGCTAAAGCATTTTTTCTGAATTCAACGTACATCAAATTGCTTATTTTTCAGCGATTAGCGTGAGAATGAACAATTTCATATTTCTCCAATTAAAAATTGTCCCCCTGCTTTCGACTTCTGCTTCCAAGAATCAACTTTCTGAGAGGTGGACTCCAATATTAGCACCTACACGACACTTCTGACTAAGTGGAGTAGTTTCAAGGCTTTCTCGATCACTTTCACATCGTAATTTGCCGCTATATACTTACATTCGGGGTAGGTTCGCTCAAAAATGGAACAACTCCCGGTCGAAGACAGCTGCGTTGTTAAGGAGAAGGAGGTTGAAGAGATGAGCGTGAAGGAACTGAAGGCTGCGATCAGGAAAGGGGGACTAGCAAAGGAGGCGGTGGGACTAACGGAGAAGAGGGAACTCGTGGAACTACTCAAGAAACAACAATCAGAGGTACAATCGTCACACAATTCATCAGAGACCACAAATGTGACAGTACATAGTTATGACGATTTGACAGAAGGTCAGCAGTTGTGCTTAGATTGGGCTCATGAGCAAGACTGGGATCGTATCAAGGGGTATGCCATTGAACATGGTCCTGAGGTTTTGTTAGGCGTTGTTGCGCAGAGAAAAGGTGTAGCTTCAGTCCTCACCGCCGCCTCTCATTACCAAAACGTTGAGATGGTCAAGCTTACCTTAGAGGCCGGTTTCGACAACAAGGCAGCCATGTACATGGCCGCAGATATGTCAATGAGGAAAAGTGACACCAATTCAACAATCTTGAGATTGCTCTTAGAACATGGACTCGACCCTAATATGGACCCACGAGTCGAAGGGACGTTGGAAGGCTTTTCCAAAAACCTGTTGATGCTTGCTGTTCATGTGGGACACATTGATCAGGCCATAGCACTTCTCGATCATGGAGCAAATGTGAACAAGATAATGGTTGAACCTGATGGAGTTGTTTCACCACTTGCTTTTACTGTCGGTTTTGGAGCACACGACTTATGCAGGCTGTTTCTCACGCGCGGTGCCATTCCAATCACCGAAGACGTGTCTTGGGTGTTTAATCATTGCCTCCGTGCGTGCAAAGGAGAACACTCTCACCTTGGTAGAGATCTCGCAATAAAGATGTACGCAACATTTCTTCATCTCGGAAAGCCCGATTCCGACATAGTTCAAGACAAATTCAATTCATGCCCTCCTTCCTATCACGATCCTACAATCACCAACATCACGAAACATTACCTTCAAGGCCGTCCCTTCTGCTGCTTTGTTTGCGAGGCTCTAACTGCCAAGTCACGCGACAAGCTCCTAATGTGTCCCTGTCGCAACGTCGCCTACTGCTCGAGGGAGTGCCAGCTCAAGCACTGGAAGGAGCACAAGGTGCTATGCACGGGACCGCTGAACGAAAGGGGGGAGAGTGAGGCAATGGTCAAGAAAAGATCCAAGACAGGGAAGGAAGCGGCGGCGGGAGGAGCGGATGTGGGAGCAGCGGAAGGAGCAGTTGCGACGGGGGGAGGAGCTGTCGACAGAGCGGATGTGGGAGTAGCGGAAGGAGCAGGTGCGACGGGGAAGAGTGACAAGAATGGCAAGAAGGGTGAGAAGAAGTGAACGAAACAATACAGTAATGTGGCGGCTATAAGCAAATTTTCATAATTCGATGTACATCAAAATGCTTATTTTTAATTGCGATTAGCGTGGGAATGAACAATTTCATACAGTAATTCTCCGACTAAATTTGTCCTGCCTCCCTGCTTCCAAGAAGAAACTTTCTCAGAGGGAGGTGGCAGTTTTGGTTGGACTCCAATATTAGCACCTACACGACACTTCTGCCTACGTGGAGTACTTCATCAAGGCTTTGTTGATCACTTCACATCGTAATTTGCCGCTATAAACTCAAATATGGGGCAGGGTCACTCAAAAATGGAATCGCAATCAGAGGTACAATCGTCAAACAATTCATCAGAGACCACAAATGTGCCAGTGAATAGTTGGGACGATTTGACACACGGTCAAAAGATGTGCGTGAACTTGGCTGCAAACAAAGACTGGGATCGCATCAAGGGGTATGCCAAGGAACATGGTCATGAGGTTTTGTTAGGAGTTTATTTAAATAAGAATTCAGTACGTTCAGTCCTCTCCATCGCCTCTCGTCACGATAATGTTGAGATGGTCAAGCTTACCTTAGATGCCGGCTTCGACAACAATACAGCCATGTACTCGGCCGCAAAGATATCAATGAAGAATAGTGACAATTCAACAATCTTGAGATTGCTTTTAGAACATGGACTCGACCCTAATATAGACCTACAAGTCGAAGGGTTGGTGGGATACTTTACCAACCTTTTGATGATAGCTACCACTGTGGGACACATTGATCAGGCCATAGCACTTCTCGATCATGGAGCAAATGTGAACAAGACAGTGGTTCACCCTGATGGACATGTCCTTTCACCACTTGCTTTTACTCTCGTTTATGGAGCACACGACATATGCAGGCTGTTATTCGCGCGCGGTGCTATTCCAACCACCAACGACGTGCATTATGTGTTTCGCCGTTGCTTCCAAGGGTGCAAAGGAGAACACCCTAGGCTTAGTAGAGATGTCGCAATAAAGATGTTCGTAACATTTCTTCATCTCGGAAAGCCCGATTCCGACGTAGTACGAGACACATTTGATTTAGCCCCTCCTTCCTATCGCGATCCTACAATCACCAACATCACGAAACATTACCTTAAAGGCCGTCCCTTCTGCTGCTTTGTTTGCGAGGCTCTAACTGCCAAGGGGCGTGACAAGCTCCTAATGTGCAAGCTCCATATGTGTCCCTGCCGCACTGTCGCCTACTGCTCGAAGGTGTGCCAGGTCAAGCACTGGGGGGAGCACAAGGTGCAGTGCACGGGACCGCTGAACGAGAGGGGGGAGAGCGAGGCGATGGTCAAGAAAAGATCCAAGACAGGGAAGGGAGCGGCGGCGGGAGGAGCGGATGTGGGAGCAGCGGAAGGAGCAGGTGCGACGGGGGAGGGAGCGGATGTGGGAGTAGCGGAAGGGGCAGGTGCGACGGGGGGAGGAGCGGATGTGGGAGTAGCGGAAGGAGCAGGTGCGACTATAGTTAGCAAAACTTGGCACTGCGAAGGAAATGGGGACGCCGAGATTCGAAATACGATCGCGATGAATATCACCGAGGTGCTGAAGACCAAATTCGCAAAGGTGCCACCCAACCGAAAAATGCCACCCGAGAAGATGACGAAGGTTGCAGAGAAACTTGAGAAACAGATGTATTTCGAGGCACAATCCAAGGAGGAATACCTGGACGTTTCCACGCTACCGCTTAGAATCAGCCGAATTGCCAAGGCAGTCGTGCAGCAGGAGCAGGGGCAGGGGCAGGGGCAGGGGCAGGGGCAGGGTCAGGAGCAGGAGCAGGAGCAGGGGCAGGGGCAGGGGCAGGGGCAGGGGCAGGGGCAGGGGCAGGGGCAGGAGCAGGAGCAGGAGCAGTGGCAGGGGCTGGGGCAGGGCGGCATGGGAGGTCTTCCAGGCTTTGGTGTAACCGGGACCATGCCTGACATGAACACCGTCGTGTCCATGCTCGCTAACCCCATGATGCAGCAGGTCACGCAGCAAATGGCAGCGAACCCCCAGATGATGCAGACCATGCTCAACGGCAACCCAATGATGAGGCAGATGATGGATGCGGAACCCTTGATGCGGGTCATGATGAACAACCCCGCGGCCCTACAGCAGATGATGGACCCCGACAATATGAGGGCCATGCTGAACATGCAACAGGCCATGGGCTCCGGGGTCGGCGGCCCCGGGCTGGGGCAGGAGCAGGGGCAGGAGCAGGGGCAGGAGCAGGGGAAGAATGGCAAGAATGGCAAGAAGGGCAAGAAGGGGAAGAAGGGTAGGGGTAAGAAGAAGTGAACGAAACAATACAGTAATGTGGCGGCTATAAGCAATTTTTCAGAATTCGATGTACATCAAATTGCTTATTATTTAGCGATTAGCGAGAGAATGAACAGACTTCATATTTCTCTAAGAAACAGAGGCAGGAGGATCAGAGCACAGATTTTGGGGGTGGTGTGGTGGCAGTTTTGGATAGACTCCAATATTAGCACCTACACGACATTTTTGCCTAAGTGGAGTAGCTTCAAGGCCTTTTCTATAAGTTTCACATCGTAATTTCCCGCTATAAACTTACACTTGTGATAGGTTCGCTCAAAAATGGCATCACAATCAGAGGTACAATCGTCACACAATTCATCAGAGACCACAAATGTGACAGTGCATAGTTGGGACGATTTGACAGAAGGTCAACAGTGCTGCATAATCTGGGCTGGTGAGCAAGACTGGGATCGCATCAAGGGGTATGCCAAGGAACATGGTCCTGAGGTTTTGTTAGGCGCAGTTGCTGATGAGAAATGGAAGGTAGTTTCAGTCCTCACATATGCCTCATATCATCAAAATGTTGAGATGGTCAAGCTTACCTTAGAGGCCGGCTTCGACAACAATACAGCCATGTACATTGCCGCAGATATATCAATAATGAATAGTGACAATTCAACAATCTTGAGATTGCTCTTAGAACATGGACTTGACCCTAATATGGACCTACGATTCGAAGTGAAAGGGTTGGAGGAAGACTATGCCAACCTTTTGATATCTGCTGCTGAAAGGGGACACATTGATCAGGCCATAGCACTTCTCGATCATGGAGCAAATGTGAACAAGGTAGTGGTTCACCCTAATGGACGTGTTCTTGCACCACTTGCTTTTACTGTCTGTTGTGGAACGCACGACATATGCAGGCTGTTTCTCACGCACGGTGCTATTCCATCCACCAACGACGTGTATATGCTGTTTCGTCAATGCCTCACAGCGTGCAAAGGAGAACACGATAGGCTTAGTAGAGATGTCGCAATAAAGATGTTCGTAACATTTCTTCATCTCGGAAAGCCCGATTCCGACGTAGTTCGAGACAAATTCGACTTAGTCCATCCTTCCTATCACGATCCTATAATCGCCAACATCACGAAACATTACCTTCAAGGCCGTCCCTTCTGCTGCTTCATTTGCGAGGCTCTAACTGCCAAGTCACGCGACAAGCTCCTAATGTGTCCCTGTCGCACTGTCGCTTACTGCTCTCAGGAGTGTCAGATGAAACACTGGAAGAAGCACAAGGTGCAATGCACGGGACCGCTGAACGAAAGGGGGGAGAGTGAGGCGATGGTCAAGAAAAGATCCAAGACAGGGAAGGGAGCGGCGGCGGGAGGAGCGGATGTGGGAGCAGCGGAAGGAGCAGGTGCGACGGGGGGAGGAGCCGATGTGGGAGCAGCGGAAGGAGCAGGTGCGACGGGGAAGAGTGACAAGAATGGCAAGAAGGGCAAGAAGGGGAAGAAGGGTAGGGGTAAGAAGAAGTGAACGAAACAATACATTAATGTGGCGGCTATAAGCAAAAGATTGCTCTTTTTATGAAAAACCATCCGTTTCCCTTATCCCCCTCCAATCCCCCCCAGTGTCCCTCCCCCTGTAGCAAATTCTCTTCCCCCTATAATCTTCCCTCTACTTCCCTCTCCCCCCGTTGGGCTAACCCTTTTCCCTTTTCTTCCCTCCGATATCGTAGTTCCACCTTTCCTCCCTCCCTGAATCTCCCCTTCATTTAGTCTTTTCCTTTTATCTTGTACCCTCCTAACCTCCACCGTATTCTTATAAAGTCCCAACACCTCCCTAATTTCCTTTCCCAGTCTCGTAACCCCTTCAAGTCTCCCTCTAACACCATCGAGTTCCCTGGTTTTTAAATCAAGTTCGTTCCTCCTTCCTCTAACTTCATTTCTAAGTCCCTCAATTTCTTCCATTACCTCTGTCGTACTTTCCTCCATCCCCGTCCATATCGGGTTCGTCCTTAGTCCAATTTCATCCCTCTCAACTCCCTTAACGACGTTTGCAAAGTGCATGATTTGTAATTTCTTATCCCTCTCATCGATCCCTTCAATCCATTCCATCCTCGCTTTACCTCCTCCCTTCTTCCTTCCTCTTTTCCCCGTTTTTTGTGATTCTCCTTTTAAGGTAATGTACGCCGACCTTTCTGACCCCTCCGAGTTTGCGTAGCTGAATAGCATAGCTCTGTCAACGTACGTTAACCTGTCTACCTTCATTCTTTCGAGTGCGTCCCCGAAACGTTTCTTTTTTGCAACCGCTCTCCTTTGGTCTATTTCCTCGTAAAGTTCCCTCCTTTTCCTTTCGATGTATCTGTCCCTCTTCTCCTCCTTCTCCCTCTTGTTAAGTCCCCCGTAATCCAGGTGCCCGGTGTCTAGGTTGTCCGCGATTTCGTCCGCTTCTTCGTAACTTATATCCCCCTGCGACCCTCCTCCCGTTTCCGTCGCGACCCCAAGTTCCCCTAGTAGGCTTCTGTTAATAACCTCCCCCCCCCCCTTCCTCCCCCCTTCCCCAATTTCACCTACTTGTTCATCTCCCACCTCCTCTTCCTCCCCGTCGAAAGTCCCCTTAGCTCTAGCTTCACATACCAGCGCCAACAAGCTACTATACCCCGCCCCTTTCGGGCTTTTCCTCTTCCCCCTCCCACCTCCTCCCTCTTTCATGTTGTCTTCTTTAGCCTGTGCGGCGGCTGCAACAGCCTTGGAGGTGAGAGACCACTTCCGAGAGAACTCAACGTCCATTTTATTGCTGCATATAACCCTCCCGAATTCCCTCCTGTCTAAGTTCTCGTTAAGTATCTCTATCCACGTCCTTAAATACCTCCACGTCGCAACCTCTAATTCCCTGCTGATAGATTCCGGTGTTCTAACCTCACCGTTTTTGTGCTTACACATAACTACAACCCGTTCCATGTTATCCATCTCATCCCTAATTTCCGTGACTACAATAGTTTCAGTTGCGGTAAAAAGTTCCTCAATGACGCCCTCTAAATCCACCCCAACCCCCGCCATAAGTTCAACTTGATTCCTCGGTATTTTCGTAACCCTCTCCACCCCCCCCTCTCTCGGTATAATTCCAACCGGCTTGTGCACGGGTCCTACGTATAGTACATTCGTAGGCTTATGCTGGTTCCCTTTGAACGCTCTTGGTCTAACGTACCCGACCTCGTGTTTATCACCGTTCGCTTCAGCTTTCTTTAAATCGATGAGTATTCTCTTGGTCCTTTTTTGGACCTCCGTAAGTTCACCTGGTTTCTTATGCACCCACCCCGGTAAGTCCCTCTCGTTCTGTCTCATGATTTGGAATTTGGACATGTGTATGTATTCGCCCTTTTTACGACGACGTCCACCGCGGCTTTTTGGACGCTCTGGTAGGGTTGAGTCTGAGTCTGATGACAAGTAGCTTGAAGATGCTGAGTCGTCAACATCATCGTCGGAGGAGGAGGAGGAGTCTGAATCATTATCCCCCCTTCCCTTAACTCTTACTCCCCCCCCCCTTCCCTTAACTCTTACTCCCATTAACTCTGCGCCTCCGGCGACTCCCATTAACTCTGCGCCTCCGGCGACTCCCATTAACTCTGCGCCTGCGGCGACTCCCATTAACTCTTTGCCTTTGGCGTCCCTTCTTTCCTCCCCTTCCTTTCTTTTCTTACTCCTTTCTTTCCTTTCCTTTAAGTACTTGGCCGTGTTTTTCTTGACTTCATAATGGAACGATTTACCCATATGAAACTCCTCGTCCATATCCTCCCCCGATACTGACCCTTCGGAGTCCGCGTACTTTGGTCTATGGCTGTGGTGGGTGTATTCTACGATTTTCATAACACCATCTCCACCCTCCTCCTCGTTGTTTTGTGTCTCTGTCTTCGAAGCGTACTCTAGGTTTACGAGGAAGTCCCCCTTTCCCCCGTCCTTCCCTATCCCCCTTCCCTGTTTCCTCCTTTTCTTCCTCCTCCTTGACGCTTCCTCGTCACCTACAACCTCGTCCTCAAGGTCGCTGACGTCGTCACTACCGGGGAGTTGTGAGTCGTGACGATCGTATTCTTCCTCCTCCTCTGTTGAAGCGAAGAGGCGGACCTTGATGCTTTGGGGGACGTCACCCTTGGCCTTGGCCTTTGGGTTCGACAGGGAGGAGAGAGATGGACGGGAGAGGTTTAAGGGATGTTTATTGGGATTGGTGCTAGCTGTTCGGGTAGGTAGGAGGTTGGAGTGGAGGTCGGAGTTTGTGTTTGTAGGGATTGAGGTCCTGGCTGTTAGACGGAGACGGTTTGCAGTAGATAGTGAGGACAGTGCAAGTGATGATAGGAGTCCTCCTTGTTGTATGTGGGGGTTGTTGTTGTTGGTGATGTCGTTGTCCGACTGTTTGTTGGCGGCGTTTGTGGTAGTGTTTGTGGTGGTGGTATCTCTAATCATCTTCTCATTTTGTTTCTCATCTTGTTTCTCTTGCTCAAAGAATAGTGATTCTGAGATTGGTTGATTGATAGGTAGTGAGACTGATTGATTGATAGGATGATTGATAGATTGTTCTCCAAATTGTCCACTTTTTGGAAGAGGAATATCGAGAGAATGAAAGAGTGGCATTATATATTCTGCTATGTGGCTGTATATGGAGATATGTAGGTATGTATGTGTGTGTATGTGCGTAGATATCAATATTACAACTCTATAACACCTAATATAGCTTCCTAGAGGTGTAGATAGGGTATTTGTTGTAAAGAAGGTCTCGTCAGATATTTCACAACTTCCTCTCTTTTTTACTCAAACTAACACTTATATATACGAGTATACACCTATAGGGCTAAGATTAGACTAACGAAGGGATATTCACTCAAATTGGATTCCAAATTGCGTTTAAAATGACAACAAATGGACTGATTGGAGGATTGGGCAAATTGGAGGGAGAAGAGAAGGCGGGGCGGAGCAGGAAAGAGGGGAAAACTACTTGATTTTGTTCCCAAATATTTGACCACAGAACAACAATACACCGAATACCAACACCAAATACTCACCAAATACTCAACAACAACCGGTATCCCGAACTAAAACACCAAAAAATGCTACCAAAACTCGCAAAATCCACCCCCCTCATATCCCTTATGACACCTCGTAATCTCCTTCCCATCACATCCCTCCAATTCCCTCCTTCCTTCCCCTTCCAAATCTCCCCCCCATCCTCATCATTATTCTCAACCTCCCCTCCCCCAATCCATAAGCACTATATCTTAACATACAAATACCCACCAACAATCCTAACCGATCGAGTCCCCCATCGTCCCGCACACGTTGGTCTAGCTAAGGAGCATAAGGCATCCGGTACTCTACTATACGCAGGTGGTCTCTCCGCCTCAATATCCTCCCCAGATGTAGATCGTGATTTACCAGTTGAAGGTTGTTTTTTATTCTCAAATGAGAATGCGGCGCTTGCGTTTGTTAAGATGGACCCGTATGTTAAGGAAGGGATTGTTAAGGATGGGGATTGGACTTTGAAGGAATGGGCGTGTGTGGTCGTACCAGAGTAAGGGGGAGGGTTTAATAAAAGGGAGAGAACAGAGGGGAAATAATTAGGATAGGGGGAAGGAAGGTGATCTCGGTGATCGTCGGCGGAATAAAAAACGTTTGATGGGGGAAGAAAAAAAACAACTCACGTATCCTTTTGCTGCAGTCTGAAAAGCCTCCTTGTTTTGCCTCTTTCTTTTTGTTCTTTTGTTCCTCCGACTTTCCCAAATGATCCCAATGAAAGGGGCTAAATTACTTCTTCAATACAATATAATTATGTTCTATTTCCTTCCGATTATATTTCTATTCCTCACATTTCCGTCATCGACACCTTCATTTCCCCTCAACGCACTCCAAAACTTTAAATTCTCTTCCCCTCCCCGACTCGCTTCTAAACTCACCCCTCTTCTCTCTTCTTCACACGAATCTACACTCAAATCTACACTAACATCAACAACTCTAACCTCCTCCATCTCATCGGAATCACCCCCACCCACAAAAGGCTCATTCTCAAAGTCTTTAAATCTCCTTCTTGCTTCATTATCCTTCTCAACCTACACCCCTCCCTCACTAAATACATACCGTTCCTCCCTTTCAACCTCCGGTGTAACCACCCGCTACCTTAGCCAACGGTTTGATAGAGAGGTACATGGGAAGCTGTTAACGGTTGAGGTTGTTAAGGTTGATGGACTTCCAAATAAAAGCCCAAAGAGCGGCATTATTGAAGATACACTATCTGGAGGGGAGGTGAGGAAATATAGATATGGAAGAGGGGGGGGGGGGGAGAAGGAGGGTTGTGTGTACGGACGTCTGAGAAAACCTAGGAAGAAAAACCATTTGGAGACAACCCCACACCCAACCTTCTTACATCAACCTCACCCACCACTCCCCTAATCTCTTAGGGTGTAGACTGTTATTTAACAATGGCAATCGGTACCCCCTCATCCACCACCCCTCTAACCTCCAAAGTAAACACAGGTATAACCTCCTGTCCGAATCTCCGTGAGTTAACCCGCACATCAACAGTATGGCAGAACGGACAACAACGTAAAAAAATATCATCCAAGGGTGACTCAACAGCACCATCCTCATCATACGTACCACCGACTGGTGGTTTCCTAGGTATGGGGAGGACACAACCTTCAGCGGAGTTTGGGGTTGGGGAGGTTTTAGTTATGTACGTAAGGAGGGATATGGAGATAGGGGAAAAGAAGGGGGGTGTGGAGATTGCGGGGACTGTCATGGACGAAAGCGTTATTGGGGATGATGGGGTTATCGGAAGGTAAGATAGGGGGAACGGAAATATATAAAAGGAACACACAACAACACACACACACACACACGCACACATAACACACACTCACCTCAAAACCCTCCCCCCAAGTTTTGTGTTGGATATAAAAAGTCTCCCCCCCTCATCTCCTTCACCATCCTACTACCCTTTAACCTCCCGCGGACCCCGTTCAGGTAAATCCTCCCGCGTTTTACTCGGTGCTGCAATAGGTGGTGTAGTAGGTGGGCCTGGTGGTGCTGTTATAGGCGGTGGTTTCGCGGGTGGGATGGAGGAAGGGGTTAAAGGTGGGGTGATGTTGAGAGTTAATCAAACTGTTATACAAGCACCGGAGAGAGGGAGGGGAGGAGGAGGGGGGATTAATAAACTAACAAGAGGTGGTGGTGTTGAGGGTGTTGACTGGTGTGATTATGTGGAGGGGTACGATGATTTGGAGTGGCTGGTTAGACTCGAAGGTACATCCACTGGTTGTACTGTTAACGTTTATAGGAGTGAAAAGGAGAGGACGATTGTAACGGCGTTTAGAGGGACGTGTGAAATGAGGGACTTGATTACGGATGGGAGCGTACTGCAAACGGGATGGAGGGAAGGGGAGGAGGAGGGGGAGGGGGGGGAAAGAGTACATAAAGGGTTTAGGGACTCACTGCAGGAAGTACAAATGAGACTCAAGGAGGTGAGAAGAGGGGTGGGGTAGGGGGGAGCAGGGGGAAGGAAGCAAGGAACGAGAGGTGCTAACAACATTGATTGCTGCTGCTGTTGCCTCCCCCCCCTCCCCCCCCTCCCCCCCTTCACGCGTGCAGAAGAAAGTAGAGAGGTTCGGGAAGCTTGTTATGTACACGTATGGTGCGCCGCGGGTGGGTAACGAGAATTTCTGCTCTGCCTTTGACTCGTTGCTTACTGAGTGCCACTCAGTGGAGGGGGGGGGCGTTCGTCCTAAGATCGACAGCGCTTGGAGGGTCGTGAACGGTCGGGACGTGGTTGCGAGGCTCCCCAGGACCATCAACGCAGCGGTGTTCGGGAGGGTGGGGTACGACCACTGCGGGAAGACGGCGCTAGTGAGCCCCCTGGAGGTGGAGGAGAAACTCTGGCTGGAGGATGTCAGCGACGAGGTGAGAGTGGATGAGCACAAGGGGGGGGAGGTGCGAGGATGGAAGGAGCGAGGCACGAACGGGCGTTTGACGTACTACAAGTAAATAAATCATCAGCTTGGTGACACGCTTGAAGCTAACCAACTCCCCCCCCTTCTCCTCTCTTCATTGCAGGGGTCCTGTCCGGTGAGAGACGGGGTGGTGCTGACGAGCCCGCTAGGGAAGGGCAATGTGCTGGGGGACGTATGGGGGGCCGTGGAGGAGGGGGCTGGCAAGGCTGAGGGGGTGGAGGAGAAGCTCAAGGGCATAATAGACGGCGTGACGGGCAGGATAGGGGAGGTCAAGAGTGTGTTGGAGCTCGCGAGCATCGTGGGGATAGACAGCTCCTACGCACAAAGGGAGGTGGCGATGCTGGAGAGCGTGGTCAGCGGGGAGGCTATCACGCATCACATGGAGGGGGAGTACCACCTGGCGCTCGGGAGGTTGACGGGGAGGAGGGGAAGGATCGAGGAGAAAAAGGAGGGGGGGGGATCATGAAATAATCGAAACAAAACACGCCGCATACAAAAGATTAGGAGGGTGCCCTAGTGAGTTTGCTAGTGCTAGCAATTACCTCAGATTTTTTTCGACTTAACACCTTACTGCTTTGTTTATACACATCAAAGTACTCATCGAAGCCTTCCATATATATATTCAATTAGCCACATTGCGTTTAATATTCTGACGAGGTACTTGGGGCTTCCAGACCAAGCTTCTCCATTCTCGAGTCACCGGCACGAGGGCAGGGAATTACTCTTGTCAAGGAGTAGGAAGGATAGGAACGAGCAAAGGTGAGGGATCGCGGGGGGATCGGAGGCCCGGGGGAGGGGAGGTGGGGAGTGGATGGGGGAGGGGAGGGAAGAAGGAGGGAGGAAGGAGACCTCCTCTGCAACGCCTCGGTGATTTCGGGATTTCGGGGAGAAAAATGAGAAAAAATGAGAAATTGGATTTCTTTCTGGGGCCGGGGGAATAACATTATTTTGGACTTTTACGGCATCGTTACCCTGCTAATAATTCTCGAGGCATCTCACCCAGCTCTTTCCTCCGCACTTTCTTTTCCCGCCGCGCTCTTACAGGCTAATGTCGGACCGTGAGGTGGTAAAACTCAACTCAATCTTGAAGCAGAGGGACGAGGAGATTGCGAAACTCAAGGCTGCGAATGCTAAACATGCGTCCGACTTTGCTGCTACCGCTATGGCTGTTAACGAGCTTGCTACCGCTGTCAATGACGCGTCTAACCTTGTCGAAAATGCAGCTGGCATTGTCACGGTTGTAAACGACCTTGCCGTCACCCTTAGGGCCACTGCAGATCGCGCCGCAGCTCACGAACGTGCCGCAGACCGCGTTGAGACCATCGAGGTAGCAGAACGTCGCGCCTTTGTTCCCAAGGCCAACTCAGACAATGCAGCAGCCCCTGATGCTGCCACTGAGAATACTGCCGCCCCTGAGGCCGTCGATGACTCTGCTGCAGCCCTTGATAGGGCCGCTGCAGATCACGCCCCAGCTCACAAGCATGCCGCCGACCGCGTTGAGACCATCGAGGTAGCAGAACGCCGCGCCGTTGTTCCCAAGGCCACCGAAGACTATGTCGACGCCACTGAGGTTGCCGCAGAGAATACTGCCGCCCCTGAGGCCGTCGATGACTCTGCTGCAGCCCTTGATGGTGGCAAGGACGATAATACCACTCACCCTGCCCTAGATAAGATAAAAGACAAGCAATATCAAGCCCACGAGGAGATGGTGGGCGTGCTTGTCGAGCGCGGTGCCGTTGAAGGCATCATTGAGCAGTCATGGGATACGAAGAGAGCGAATGTCGGCGTAGTTGTTCATGACGAGCAGCAGCTTGTCCTCGATTATATTCTCACCGACTGCAATTCGGGAGTTTTCCGACGCGCCACTATCCATAGGGAGAAGGGGGATAGGATTGTAGTTTGGCAGCACTTGAACTTGAAGGGGACGACAGGGTTAGTTGTCGAATACCTTCTGAGAATCCGGGTTGTGAGCAATGAAGGCCCAGGCCGGTGCATTGTTATTACGTCGGAGGACGAGAAAAGCTTACCGAAGGAGGCGAGGATGAAACTTGTAAAGATTGCAACATCTAAGAATGCGCAGAGAGCGAGGCTCGAGGGTGAGATCAGGCTTGCGAGCTACAAATATGGGCAAACCGCGCTTACTCTTGTCGGAATGATGGAAGTCGAGGAGGTCGAGGAGAGTGCGTCAGGAACTCCAGGCTCACCAAGTCCAGGCAAAGGGGTGTTTCGTCAGAAAAGTAAAGGTATCAAACGGAGCAAAACATCTGGGCTAATGGCAAGTGAGGGGGGGGAAAGGGGGGACGTCAACACCATTTACGCGTCAATCAAAGGCCTGGTGGAGGAGATCGAGAAGAACTTTCACCAGCCTGAGGTGGTTGATGAAAGGAGGAAGAAGCACTTTGTGGAGGAGGTTATTCCAAGTCCGCCTCCGCTGACAGTAGACGAGGAGACCATGATAGATGGAGTTGGAGAGCTGGAGAACGAGCTGTACAAGAAGGGAAAGAGGGTCAAGGGGACATTGAAGGAGGGGGTGGACAAGTTCCTTTGGAGACAGGGGGACAAGGTGTGGGGAGCCTTTAGGGTCACTGTGGACAAGTCAGCAAAGGGTGTATTGGCAGATCAATTTCTGCTTGACACATTTGAGAAGTCTGAGAAACACTTAACAAAAAATGGGAACTTACCAAGGATTATCAGGAATGATTTTGAGGGAACTAGAAGCATGCGCTATCATTTGGGCGTGAAGGTCCCTGCCACCACCAATCGACTATTTGAGGTTTGGTATGCGTGGAAGGAAGTCAAACTTGAGAATAGCCGGACTTCATACATGTTAGCTTTTGTGCCACTGACAGAGTACCCAGGAGGAGGCTTCAAGGACCTCAGTAAGGAAGGGTTTGTGCTGGCAGAGACTACAGGCGCCTACCTCTTCAATGAGATTGCTCCAAATGTCTGTAGGGTGACACGCATTCAAACAGTTGATCTGAAATTTACTGGCCTTCTTCAAAAGACACTGATGGACAATGCAATTGACTACCTTGTAAAGAGTCAGCTTATTGAGGCCAACAGTGTGCAGGAGAAGTTTAGGAGGAAGGGGAAGGAGGTTGATGCTGAAGTGAGGGGTGCCTTGGTGGAGAGGATGAGGGAGGGGGTTGAGTTGGAGGAGGACCAGAAGAAGGTGCTTGTGGAGTTAGAGAAGCTCTTTGGTGGGGAGGATGAAAAAGGGTGGGGGCCTCTTGAGTCACCTTATGAAGGAGTGAAGATGGAGATCAAGTACAAGCAGCAGGAGAAAGGAAAAAAGACACTCGGTTTTGGAAGAGCTGAGTGTATCGCTGACTGCTCAGCTGAGGAAGCAGCTGCTTGGTTCTTTGAGTACTGCAGCAGGGAGAGGATGACAGTGGATAGAGAGGAAGGGAATCATGCAAGGCTGGAGATAAAGGAGAGTGGTGAAGGAAGGGTGAATGAAAAGCTGTTTGCAACAGTCAAGAAATTTCCTTTCCCTCTTCACAAAAGAGAGTTTATAAACAGATTTGTGTGGCAAAAGGGACACCAAGATAGTGCAATGTCTGTAGCGTTTGTCCCAGCTAAAGAGCAGGTAGACTATGGGGAAAACCTAGGAAAGCTTGTGCCGGCAACAACAAGTGGGATGTTCACTGCCAAAAATATTGAGGACCATAATGGTGTTCTCCAGTGTAAACTTACATTGACCCAGTTTATGGACACAGGAGGGCACATTCCTGTGAAAGTTGTCAACAAATCAACCCCGTATGTGCTTAGTGCGATAGCAGAGCTCAGGGACTCCTTTAAGCAAGATGAAGAGGTTGATAAAGCTGCACTGGCCTCTCTTGCCAACATCATCAAGAATGAGCTCCAAGATTATACAGATGAGGAGAAGGCGGCAATCAGCAAAGGGAAGGAATTCTATGAGAAATGCAAGGACGATGAGAACTTTGATGATTTGAAGAGTCCTGATGAGAGGATCAAGATGAAGCTAGTTCATGTTGATGGGGAAAGCAGTGCATCTGGTTTTTCCAATACTGTAGTTGACGCGAGTTTGGAGGAGTGTGCTGCAAGACAAATATCACTATTAAGCAGCAGAGAGCTCAGAAATGATGTAAAGAAATGGGGACTGACTTTCTTAAAAACCATCAATGTGAACCCCCACACTCTCTACTACATCACAACAAGGGACCTTGGTCTCCCTGGATTTGCTCCTCGTGATGGGAGGAGTAAAGTGACCTGGTTCAAGCAACATGATGGCAAAATTATTATTGATGTTGCAGATACAGACCAACTTCAGGTAGACTTCCCATTGAAGGCTAGGAATATTTTAGGGAAGGCACACACAGTATGGGTATTTGAGTCGCTTGACTCTATTGGAGGTGTGCCACAAACATCAGTCACTTTCACAACAAAGGTAGACCTTGGTGGTATTTTCTTCTCCTCCATTATGAACAAGATTGCACCAAGGTTTCTCGGAGAAGTCTCAGACTTGAGGAAGAAGTTTGACAGAAGCAGAGACATTGATGCTTCAACAAGGTTCCAGATAATAAGTGGAATAGGCGAAATCAAAGAAATGTCCACTGAGACATTTGATGCCAAGTTCCGAGAGGTTGATGGCAAACAAAAGGTTAAAGGTGCATTCCCCCTGTCAGATACCTGGATTAAGGTGGAAGACAAGGGAAAGGGATGGGGAAAGACAACAGTGACAGTTAGAGCTGATTTGGAGGAAGCTGCTGCCTACTTCTGGGACTTTGAGAGCAGAGTCCATCAAGAAACAACAGGAGATGTTGAGAGGGTTGTTGAGGAGAAGAAGGGGACATGGGAAGTAGTTGTGAGGAGAAGGCAGAAGTTGGAATCACAACTTGGTGTCAAAACCAGTGATAGGGAGTTCTGCAATGTGATGAAGCTGCACAAGATGGATGAAGATAATATTGTGATTATAATGGAGTCAATAATGGAGAATATGGAGAGAAGTGATGCTGTGAGGTACACTGAGAGAAATAATGCACAAATGGCATCTGAAGAAGTTGCAATAAAGTTCACAAAAAGGGGAGAGAAGGAAACCAAGGTAGAATTTGTCACCAAGGTAGAGCTTGGTAGCTCTGTAAGTGTGGAGGCAACAAGATCAACTCTAGAGAGGCACCTAGACGAGGCTGCTGAAGCAGAACGCTACTTTATTGACCTTGTCCCTTTAATGGAGATGTCCAAGCATGTTGGTGAGGCTTTGGGTGCTGATTTGGTTTGGGATGGAGGACGACTTGGAGGAGCACACTCAAGGAAGGATAGAGAGAGACATGTTGAGGAGGTTTGCAATGCGAATGTCGCTTTGAGAGAGGTTGTGAAGAAGTACCCTTGGTTTGTCACTTTGCTGAAGAGAGCAAGGCTTTGTGAGCTTAGCTCCAACAGCGCAGTGTCTACCAAACTAGAGTGTGTGGAGGAGAAGGAGGCAAGGGTGATTGGGAACAACTTGATGCCTTGTTTGAAGAGCAGGAAGATGATTGAGGCGGGGGTAGATATGTGGAGATTGCAGAACAGGGCTGTTGGGGAGCTGTTTGAGGAATTTCCATGGATGGAGGGCATGTTTGTGGAGATAGGGAAGGGTGTGGTGAAGGGGGCACCGTGGGGTTTGCTTTGGAGAGTTACTGTTGGTGCTGTAACATCCATGTTTGATTTGTTTACTGATGTGTATGTGACGTACATGTTTTGGAGTGATAAGAAGTATGGGTACTTTAAGGCATCCTTGGCAAGTTTGGCAGCGTCGATTGGGATTCAAATGCTTACTGTTTATGGACAGAACAGGAAATTGGGAATAGTGAGGGTGCTTAGGGAGTGCTTTCCTATTTTGATTGGGTTTAAGCCTGCTGTTGATGCTTACAGGGTTGCAAAGGGAGAAAAACAAGAGGCTGGGCAAGCACTTGATGCTATGGCTGAGTTGACATTCATGAAAGTGATTGAGATGTTTGCTGAGGCCATACCAGGAGTAGTTATCCAACTTATGGCTATTGCAACGAATGATGGAAGTGTTGCAGATGCAGCCTGGGTCTCACTTTCAGTTTCAGCATTGACATCAGGCTATGCATCTGCAACTATCAGTTATGACTTTGACACTGACCCAGTGAAGAGAGAGCAAGTGCCTGACTTTTATGGTTACGTTCCTGCAAATCCAACCAAACGATCAATTATATTTGTTTCAATGATGTTATTTAGTGCAGGTATGCTAGTGATAAGGTGCATGACGATAGTTGTGTTAGGGCTCCTTGGTGGTAGGTGGGTCCTTCTCTATGTTGGGGCTGATCTTGGTCTATACTTGTTGATAAAGATCTTTAGAGGCGATTTTTGGTATTGGATACCTCTTGGTGGCAATGCAGAAATATTGTTTAGTATTGTTGGCAGACTGTTGGTAAAAGTTGTGACAGACTTTACCTCAATTGTGCAGTTTAGACATCCCAATGAGGTTGGCGGCTTGTACTGGATATTTGGGTTTGTATTGACAATGGGAAGTCTTCCAGTAGCTATAATTCTAGCTGAAAGGGAAGATGTTGCAGAAGAGGTGCTTAGATTTGCATGGAAAGTAGTTGGAATATTTATACCATGTACACTTGTGTTGTTTGCTGTATTTTTCTATAACATAGAGAAAGAATATTGGGGCACCTTCCACAGCTTGCAAAGGGGTAAGGACTTAACAGTGAAGAATTTCAGAGAGGGTACTGATGATGTAAAAGCAAAGTACACTTTTAAGTACTCAAAGCACCATTGGAAGGCAAATGAAGAGGAAGTAAAAGCTTGGGTAGAGGCCAATTGGGATAGATGGGAGGAGGAGAAGCCAAAATGGTTTGATGAAACAATGAGAGCCAAGGTGCCAATTGAATACATTCCAGGAGCAGGAGATGCTAGAAAAAGAGAAAGTGTCAGGAGAGCAAGTGTTGATGCTGAAGCTGAAGGTGGTCTAGCAGGAACTTTGAGTGCAAGTATTAGGAGAGCAAGTGTTGGAGGCGCTGATGGTGGAGATATTATAGGGGTAGGAGGTGGGAAGGCTAAAGTAAGCAGTGTTGTGCCGAGAGGATGAGAATGGGGAGTGAGTAATAGGGAAGCAACATTTGTAGGAGAAATTGATTTGATGTGGTATTGTTGTGATTATTGTAGGGGTGTAGTAGATGTATTGTGGGAATTTTATAGTGGTTTGTGAGTATTATGAAAGTGTAGTAGATGTAATTTGGGATTTTTAAAGAAGATTGAGAGTATTTGGAAGAGTAGTAGATGTATTGTGGGAGTGTGAAAGTGGTTTGGGAGTATAATGGAAGTATAGTAGATATGTATGAAATGTTGGAGAGTTTTGGAAGTGTTATAGTGATTTGTTGGTGTTGTGGTAGTGTTATAAATATGTATGGGGTTTTGAAGAATTGTGGAAGTGTTATAATGATTTGTAAGTATAATGAAAGTGTAGTGGATGTGTATAGGGATGAATTTAAGGGGGGAAGTGTGGATGTGTAGAAAAGAGAGAGAGGAGATAAGGAGGGGGGGTAGAAAAGGGGAGAGTGTAAGGTGGAATCATGTGAATAAGTGGGGTAGGTGTGTATGAAGATAATTAAGGAAGGGTGAGTGTAGTTTTTGAAGAGGAGTGAAAGAAAATAAGGAATGAGAGTAAAAAAGGGAAAGGTATAAGGTGGGATGATGTGTGTGAGTGTAGTAGATGTGTATGAAGATGAGTTAAAAGAGGGTGAGTGTAGTGAAGGTAGAAAGTGAAAAGAGTTGAGGAGTGAGAGTGAAAGAGAGAGGGTATAAGATGGGATAGTGTGTGTAAAGGTAAATTGTGTGTGAGAGTATGTGTGGAAGTGTAGTAGATGTGTATGGAGATGAATTAAAGGTAAAAGAGTGAAGTTGTTTAGAGGAGTGAGGAGTTAAGAAGTGAGAGTAGAAGAGAGAAAATTAAGATGGTATGGTGTTTGTGAAGGTAAAGTGTGTGTAAGAGTGAAGTGCGTTTGAAGGGTGTGAAGAGTGTGAAGGGTGTGAAGGGTGTGAAGGGTGTGAAGGGTGTGAAGGGTGTGAAGGGTGTGAAAGGTGTGAAGGGTGTGAAAGATGTAAAGGATGTGAAAGGTGTAAAGGTGTAAGGGGTGTAAAGGTGTAAGGGGTGTAAAGGTGTAAGGGGTGTAAAGGGTGTAAGGGGTGTAAGGGGTGTAAAGGGTGTAAAGGGTGTAAAGGGTGTAAAGGGTGTAAAGGGTGTAAAGGGTGTAAA
>BRYA01000957.1:23254-35314 GCA_030267965.1 Triparma columacea | reverse complement strand
ACCCCCCATGAGCAAGTCTGAAGCTCGTGGAGCTTAAAGAATAAGTTCGCCTTATCCTCTCCAAATGCTGTGGTGTTCTCAGCGAACTGGAAAGCTTCTTGAACGGCGAGGAAGAACGGCGAGGAGCGAAAGATGCCATGAGGGACTGTCGAGAGGACTGTGACGAGCGAAGCGAGTCGCAGAGGGGATTGCGTTAGTGGATAAGAGTTGCGTGACGAGCGAAGTGAGTCTCAAGAAGGTCAATATGGTGCGTTGATGTCCTGCTCGCGAGCTCTTTCACTTCTTGTTCATTCTTACCCAGCTCCCATTCCCCCTCCAGTTCGTTGAGAGATGTCGGAATTTTTTGGAATTTAAGGAGCTGCGATTCGACGAGCGAAGTGAGTTTGCAGAAGAAGGTGAGTAAAGTCACCCCTCACTACTTACCTCCTCAACCTTTTCCCGGGCTTTGGCCATGGTCCCGGCATAGTACTCCCCAGATGTAGGATTATACGCCTGTCCACGGTCCAAGGCAGCACCCAGCTGCAAAATTTCCATCTTGACGAGGTTCACATCATCTAGGGTTGTTTGTGACTCAAGCACCAAGTTTGATGGCCGAGGTTGCAACCTATTTAGCCTTGAGTTAAGCCCAATCGATGGGAAAGACAAAACTGGAGAGATGACAGCTATTGCCAACGACATAATCACGTGGATAACCAGTGATGCGTACATCTAAATATTTTCTTGGGGTGGATTTGGTTATATTTCCCTCATTCCCACAAGTGGAGAGTAAAGTGGATCTAAGCGACAATGGCAGACGACGAAGTGACAAGTGTCGGAAAATGTGGCAAACGAACGAGATCTGACAGCGAAAGCGATGCCACGTCTTCAGACAGTTCCTCTGCTTCGACGAGGGAAAGGTCGAAGAGAAGAAAGAAGGACAAGGACAAGGACAAGAAGGCACGTAAGAAAGAGAAAAAAAAGAAGAAAAAGAAGGAAAAGAAGGAGAAAAAGGAGAAGAAGAAGGACAAAAAGGAGAAGAAGAGACGGCACAAGGAAGAGGAGCAGAGAGCGAGGGAGGAGGAGGAGAGAGAAGTGAGGGAGGTGAGTGGAATGAGATGAGCGAGCTCGGACGTTGTTGCAGTGCAGGGGCGTAGATTTGACTAACATTCCCCTTGCAGGCGGCCCACTTGAAGGCAGTCGCTGCTGAAGCTAAGGCTGAAGAAGAGCGAAAGCTTCTTGCAAAGCAGGCAAAGAGGTGAGGGTACAGACACACACAACCATACACACAACAAGTACAACTTGCCTTACAGCTAACCCTTTTCGCTCCCCCCCTTGGCTCCGCTTTTTTAGCAAGAGCATGGCCCCCATGACCCCCGCTGATTACTTGCGATTGCAGAGCGAGATAAGGGAGGTTGTTGATCCTGTAGACGGGAGGGTTCGGCTGGTGCGAGGCACGGGGGAGATCATAGAGAGAATAGTAAGCCGTGATCAACACGCGCAGATAAACGCGCAGGCGACGAGGGGAGACGGGAACTGGTACGCAAAAGAGATAAGGAAGCGATGACAGAGAGGGAAAGTAAGAGACTACAGCAAAGCAACGCTAAAATATAGGACGCCTCACGCCACAATCTCGTTACATTTCCAAAATATAACGACACAACATTTTACTTGGGTGGCACAAATGTATGCTCCTTGCCAGGCAGATTTCTTCGCTTTTCTGCCTCGCTTAGATCCTCTTCCTTAAGCAAGTTGACAGTGTCGAGTAATCTATCTCCTGCAATGAAGGGGATCTTTACGACGGCCTCCCAGGGCTGGCGCTTGCCGTTGGCGTCCGTGACGAATTCCTTGGGGTAGAAGTCTGCGATTGGGGACTCATCCTGGAGCATGAGCTCAGCGTAGGGCTTGGGAAGGAGCTTAGCGGACTGCGGGGGCAGCACGGAGAGGAGCTGGACGAGGGAGCGGAAGGGGGTGCCCTGCAGGGGGGGGGAAAGCGAGTGTGTGGCGAGCGAAAAAACGGTTTTGCCTTAGTGTTAGTTACGGGGAGGAGCTTCGCTTGTTGCAAGAGCATTTTTTCAAGTACCACTTTCTTCTCTTTGATCCTCTTCACCGTCCTCAAACTCGTTGTTGCAAATTTCTCTCACCTCCTCAAACGGGAAGCTCCCGAATCCCTCCTCATCAACCTCGTCGTAAAACTCGCTCAAGTCGAACAAGTCCGTAGCGAGTGGGCTGTAAAGGTGCGGGAAATACCAGTTCCAGCTACGGCACCCGTGGTGGTAGTAGTTCAACACCCAGTGTAGTCCCTCCATGTAGTCTCTGGCGATCTGCCTACGCTTCGAGGCGGCATCGGGGTCGTCGGGGGATATCTCCAGCTTGTTGCTGTAGTAATACTCGTCGTAGTTGTCGCGGGCCCACTTCTTGTCGCCTTCCTCGACAGCCCTAGACTCAAAGTACGACCTTTCATGCTGCATTATCTGGTCCATGAAAAACTGGAACCTCTTGGGATGAATTTTCTCCCCCTTTGTGAGGTACCCCCCCATCTTCTGCAGTGAGTCCGTGTATATCTTTAGCATCATACTCAGCGCCCCCGAGTCGATGCTAAGGTGGGGGCAGTGAGGGAGGAAGTCATTCCCCACTAGCATGCAAAAGAAGATAAAGTCGTCGATGACCCTGTTTGTATCAATAGAGAAGTTCAGCTTCAAAGTGTCGGTGTCCCTCTTCCCGAACTTGCGAAACTGAAGGTCGAACATCTCCCTGAGTATGGAGAGCTCCAAAAGCTCAAAGTCCTCCCGCCCGTACTCGAGCATGTTCTTGGGTTTCCTGTTTCTGCGGGGAGAAGCAGAGAGGGGAGCGGCGGCCGAAGAGTTGCATTTAGTAAATTGGCAGGAATAAAAGGATAGGATGTAATGTGTCGTTGTGATCCTTTCTCACCTATTTCTCCCCTTTCCTCTCCCCGCCATGACCACGCTCATCTTCTCCCTTAGCAGCATGAACTTGGGCTCGTGGGAAACGAGGCCGAGCATGATCAGGTCGGCATCGAGGCCGTAGAGGACGTGCTGGAGCCCGCCATCTTTATTCCAGTCGGGATCGTTCTTCTGACCCCACCTAATGTAGTCCATGACCTTGTGCTCCCCCTCCCCAGGAACGTCAGGTCCAGAGAACACCACCGTCGCGCCATCTTTCCAGAAAGGGTCGGTCTGAATTTTGTACTCAATCCACTTGTTCATGGCGAGTGAGAGCTTGAGCATGAAGTCTGTACCTGGCGTGATGCAGTTGGAGTCAAATTGCTTGCTGTCGGGCAGCTTCCCCTCCCTCGCCACGACAGCGGCCATGAGTTCCTCAGAGTCCTTGCTGTTCCTGAATCTTCTGCTCCTTTGCTGGTTCATTTTTGCCCTCGGTGCCACCCCATCAACCGCTAGGTACAGGAGCTTCCTGGGCTTAGCAAGTTTGTAGAGACGGTCAGTGTACATGAAAATCTTCTTGAACATCTCGGTCTCGTTCAACTCTACGTATGAGTCGGAGTTACCGTGAGTGCAGGGGTGGATGATACCGTTCATATCGAGGTATAGGGAGTCCACCTGGGCCATGGAGTGTGTGTGTGGGGTGGGAGGGTTGAGAGGGTGCGTGGTTGTGAATGATCTGGAAACAATTGCATCGTTCTTTATGAACTCACCTTCCTATCTTCGCGCAGACCCTCACTTAACCTTCTGTTGATCGTGGGGTACTGATCAGTCAGCCATCTGGGTGAAGTAGGTGAAGGAGTGGAGGAGGGTGAAGTCGGTGTGATGGTGTGTTAGTTATCTCCTCTCTGGGAAGCTAGCTTTGAATTTAAGTTACATCTATCGATATCTACATTCACTAAAAAACAGCACTGACCTAAACATCTTTGGAATACCGTTCAATTTCGTGTCAAATCTGGGACTTAAAGGAAGACAATCGTCGGCCATCACAGGGAATATCCCTCTTTGCGGACGTGAATGGACACGAGATGATGGAGGTGAGAACCCATATGCACCAATGGACAGAAGAGATAGGAGATAGAGGAGTTGGATAGTGAACGTCATCAATGAGGAAAAAATGAGGAAAAAATGAGATGTGAGTGGAAAAATTTCATAAGGGTATTGCGACGTGCACGAAAAGGTGAATTGGAGGCGGCAGAGCACTTTGCGTTGGGACGGATGAAATTATTTCGTTAGCATCGTTCGTTTAACATGCTCCCACTCTATTTGTGTGGAACATATAAGATGAATAAAATATTTCAAATAACAACGCGAGCGAAAGAAGTGTTTGAGGTATATAACCCGGATAAGAGTGAAGAGTGAAGAGAAATCGGGTCATAATACTCGATTGATTAAATTTTCAACAAAATAAGATGTTTCCAACCCAACCCGTTCAAAAGGTTCAGCAAAGGCCTTTTCAAGAGGTTTTTACACCAATTTGATTCCTTGATTCCTACATTCAAACGCAATTGAAACATGGATCGCTCGTTTGGAACCACACCAAGTGGCCGCTCTTTGTCTGGAACTCCCGGTAGTTCTCGCGCTGCTTCTATATCAAAGAGGTTATCCTCCATTCTTACTCCCAAGGTCGCTGAAGCCGCTGAAGCTCAGGAATCCTCGTCGAAGGAGAATGATATGAACGGTAAGTATTCGCCCATGCGTCTATCTGTATATTTACCACCAACAATAGATAGAAAATTATCGAAAAGAGTCAATTTGACAGAAATAATGGAACAAATGGTTCAAACGCCCCGAGGTCCCCTTTCTCTCCCCTCCCCTTCTACACTCCCCAAAGCTTCTTTACGCCCAATTTATACCTCACTTGCTACCACTATATACAATTACCCCGCAAATGGACCCCCAAGGACTCTGACTAACCCCAACTCCTACCTCAACCTCGCCCTCCTTCCCGCTGCTCGCAACAACCTTTCCCCATCACCCCTCTGTTTTATTTTACAGGCGCCACACCGTCAGCGCCACCGTCCGCATCTAGTACCCCATCCTCCACCGTGTCGAATGCCCGTCGTCTTAGCAACATTCTCCGCAAGGTCACGACCCCTGGGAAGGAGACACCGGCCGCCGCTTCAGTTTCCCAGCCCAAGAGCTCTAAGTCAGTCAAGAGTAGTAGGAAGAGCTTCTCCATCCCTACGCTCGCTGCAGGTATGGACGAGAACGTTAAGATGTCGGAGCCAAAGTCTGCCAACCAGGTGAGTGAAGGGAGAGCCTGCTTTAGTCTGTTGAAGAACCCGCCTCTCACCCCCCCCACCCCACCCACCCCAACCTAGACCCCCGTCTTCGACTCCCGTCTCCCCACCACCCCAAAGACCGGGGGCTCCACCACCTCATTCGACGCCATGGCTTCCCTCCGTGACGTTGCTGCCAAGTCCCCAGGACGCCGCCGCACTCCCTCCAAGACCCCCACGAAATCCCCAGCCAGAGCATCGGCAAGCTCCACAACCAAATTGCTCCTTAGCGCGAGCAAGAGGACGCCAACCAACATGAGTTTGACGGGGAGGGTTGACTCAAGCAAAAAATCTGACACCAGCCGGAGACAAGAGGAGGAAGAGGAGGAGGAGGTCGTCGAAGAGGAGGAAGAGGTCGTCGAAGAGGCCGAGATTGTCGAAGAGGAACAGGTCGTCCGTTCTGCGGCCACCCCCTCCTCGGACCTCGCGTCCCTCCTCGCCCCCACCCCCCCCCAGCCAAAGCCTTTCTTATTCGACACTGCAACCAACTACAATCCTCGCCGCGCGACCCTGGGAGCCCCCGTTACCGTAGCCGCCGCGGCCACCCAGCCCCCAGCCGCCGACATTAACGCGGCCACGACTACCCCAGTGAACGCCGCCGCAGCCCTTGCCAAGGCGAACGCCAGGAGGCACACCTTGTCCACGCGCAAGATCGAGGAGCAGAAGAAACTCCTCCAGGAGAAGACGGCCTTAGCGGCCGCCACCGCCGCCGCCACCGCGACCACCTCTCCCTCCTCCTCGTTGACGAAGGTCCCAGCGTCTGCCCCCTTAGCCTCCTCCCCCCCCGTTGACACCAACTTCGAGGAAGCCAGTGAGATAGAGGAGGAGCTGCCCACACTGGGAGGGGAGGACATCTCGGTCATCGAAATGAAGCCAAGCACCCACAAGAAGAAGAGGAAAGCGACGAGGGAGAATGATAAGAGGAAGAGGTGAGAATGACGGCTACTGCATGAGGAAAAATAAATGAGGAATCATTTCGGAATTGTACCTCTTCCTCTTCCTCTTCCTCTTCCTCTTCCTAACGCAATCCTTTGCCCCCCCTCCGCTCCTCACCTGTAGCACCAGCAGGAGGTCCTCAGTCGGGAGGAAATCCTCCATGGCCCCCCGCCGGTCCTCCTCCGCTGCCGTGAAGAAAAGCAGGATGTCCATCGGGGCCATGATCCGCGCCGACAGAGGGGGAGACCACTACCTCCACGAGGCCCTCCTCGCCGAGTGTCGCCGCGTTGAGGCTGACGCCGACTTGATCGAATTTATGGAGGAAAACAGGCAGCTCCGCATGAAGATGATAAACGATGAGGTCGCGGCCCTCAACATCAAGAACGAGCTCCAAGCCGCGGTCAAGGATGGCATGGAGCACATCGCCATGAGGGCGGTAGAGCACACCGTAGCGATCGAAGAGATGGGGGAGAAGTTCAAGGGGGAGATGAGCGTAGTCAAGGAGGCGCTTGACTCGGAGAGGAGCGCCAGGCAAAGCTGCATGAAGCAGTTAGAGAACCTCAAAAAGAAATTCGGCGTCGTCGACGACCCCGTAGAAGATGAGGAGGACACCGAGAGCGAAGAGGAGGGAGAGGACACCGAGAGCGACGGTGATGACGTGGTGGAGGAGGCGGTCAAGAAGGTCGTTGCAGTGAAGAAGGCGCAGCAGAAGAAACAGCTTCAGCAGCAGAAGAAGAAACAGCCCAATGCCTCGGCCAAAAAGGGAACGAGGGGAAGGAAGGCTTACAAGTATGACGAGTGGGATGAGAGCTCGAGCGAGGAGGATTCCGAGGAGGATTCTGATGAAGAGTCCGAGGAGGAGGCCGACGAGGAGGTTAACACGTCCACCGACAGTAACAGGGGAAGGAAAAGAAAGGGAAACGCGACGCAGGAGAGCGTTAAGAATATGAAACCCAAACTATCCGGGAAGGCGACAAAGGCGAGTGGGAACAAGAGGCAGAAGAAGTAGGGTGGGGATTCAGGGGGGGTGGGAGGGGGGGTGGAGAGGGGGGTGTTTTGAGGACTATTGAAGTCAAAAGTTTATGACAGAAACTACCGAGTTGTTCTTTTCAACCACTCGTCGATGATCGCCGCCGTCTCAACCGGTTTCTCCAAGTGTGGGACATGCCCGCATTCTTCAATCTCCACAACCTCCGCTCCCATCTCCTCCGAAAACCTGATTCTATCAGAGGGGGGCAAAATCTTGTCGTCGGAACCCCAAAGAACTAGAGTTTTTATTCCCCTCGAGCGGACCAAACCCACTGACTTGAGAGGCCTAAACCCACCCGATTCTATGAACTCTGAGACGAGCGAAGATGATTGGGGGAAATAACGAGGTGAAGGACCGAAGGAGTCAGCTACATGACAAACAAATCGACGATGATCAACATATCCGCGCATCTCATCTTACCAACAATTCCCTCCTTCCAGCCTTCCCTCCTCGTGTGCATGCAGCCCACCTCGATCGCGTCTTCGTCCCCAAGAGTCACGTCCTTATAACTGATCTTATTCGCCAGCGTCCTCAGCCACCTGGACCTCAGCACCTCTACCCCAAGGCCGAGGAGGAGCTTGGGTGGGGTTGGGCCGACACCGTCCACGAAGCACTGACCGTCCAGGGCGATCCAGCGACGGAGACCCAGAGCAAGGGTCACCTCCATCGCCACGGTTGCGCCGAGCGACGCCCCGCACATGACGACGTTACTAGGCTCGTAACCCTCCTTCTCGCAGAGCGAGAGAACAAAGTTCTTGACGTTCTCAGTCTTGGTAGCGGCGGTGCTGGAACCAGCCGAGAGGTCGGTGAAACCCCAACCGCTTATATCGACGCAGTATGCAGTGTGCAAGGCTGAGAGGAGGGGGTGGAGACGACGGTACTCGAAGGAGTTTGAGTCAAAACCATGTAGGCATATTATGACATTGTCGGAGGGAGAGGAGGGAGACGAAGATTGTTGAAAGGGAGGAATGTAGGAGGTGGGACCTAACTTTGCGTAGCTCTCAAACATGGGCCGGAACGCTGGATCCTTCACCACTTGGAGTGGAGGGGGGATGGTGAGAGGTGACGAAGATTGCAGGCAGGAGAGGCCAAGAATGAGGAGAAAGAAGGACACTAGACACTAAGACAGGGCGAGATAAAGTCCGTTTTAACACGATTATGGGGAGTGTAGGTGGTGATGTCAGTTTTGAGATCATTTTGGGGGAGGGCGGGTGGCGCTATGCATCAACAATGGCTTTAATTTGTTTAAGCGACTAGCCAAATAACTCAAAAAACACTTAAATAGACAGGTAGACAATGTTGAAGGTACTCACACTATGCATCTTCTCTCCAATCTTGTTGTTGTGATTCTTTTTTGGTTTCAAAATCCTGATCACCAGGGAAGAAGGAAAGACGAAAAAACACAAAATAACAAAAGGAAATATTTTCTCACTAATGTCAAGCCTCCCCTTGCTCCGAAATGCGCCCCCTTTCCAAGTAAGACTTGGCGATCTCGACCCTCATCTTCTCGTCCAGTCTCTGTTTCTTGTTCCTCTGGAACCTCCTCCAGTAGCTGCGCAGCGGTGTCAGTATGGGGTTTTGTGTGGGTGGGGCAGGTTAAAAATCCCCGTGTTTCCTCAGTCTCTCACCTTCCGTCTGCGTTCGGTTGTATAACCTCCAAGCTGTCCATCCCTTCATCCCCCTTATCCAACACAACCAGTACCCTCCCCCCATTAACCACCCTAATCTCCTTCCCCTCCAGTCCCTCCTTAACGATCCCCAGCGGTCCCAGCGTAACAGGGTCGTACTCCAGGAGCGTGCAGTCATGATAACCCAGCACCCTACCGCACTCCATATGCCACCAGCAGACCGCGTCCGCCGGGTCTAAGAGTACGCCCCCGTCCCCGCCCTCCGTGGTCTCGGAGAGCTTGCTGTAGCATCCGTCTGACTCCTTGGGTGTGTACGTAGTCCTAAGCCCGTCCTCACCGACGGGTTCCCTCGTCATACCCACCCTTTCAAGTTGGCTAGTTAGAAGGTTGAACTTAGCGTCGAGTCTAAGCTCACCACCCTCATGGTGGTTGCAAGTGTAAACGCTAGCGAAACCAGGGCCGTCCAAGTCAAGGTCAACGAGTCTAGTCTGACGGGTGAGGTCGCGGGTGGAGGAGGGACCCATTACACCGCACTGGACGAACATGCAACCCCCGACTGTTGATATGGAGTCTGGGAAATCGTGACTTAGGTGGTAGTGACCGGAGAACCAGCACTTAACGTTGGAGTTACTCTTGACGATTTCGATGAACTTTCGGGCCCGGTTTATGTCGCCTGAGTGGTTGATGTAAGCGCACCCGTTCCTAAGATGCACGTCCTGCAGTACCCTAAGTTCCGCCCCCAGCGGTGGGGCGTGCGAGAACACCAAAACCCTGTGGTCAGGGTGGTCCCTTACGACACCCTCGAACCAGGCCAGCTGCTGATCGTCGACGTACACCTCGTGGCTGCTGTGGACGGCGTCCCTGAAACGGGTTGTGCAGAGACCGACGGCCAGGACGGAGTCGCCGAGGTCCGCGGACCAGTAGGGGGAGGAGGGGGGACGGGAGAAGGAGTTGAGGTGGGCGCCGACGCCGAAGGTGGAGGTGAAGGCGTCGAGGTTTGAGCTGTCGGTGGGGAACTCGTCCAAGCCCTCGAGGTCGTGGTTACCTGTTATTACACCGTAGGGGAGGGAGAAGGAAGAGAGGAAGGAAGCAGCGAGGGAGAAGGAAAGGCTCGTTCCAGCGTCCCCTGGTTCGTGCCTAATATCCTTCCTCCCCAAATCCCCCAAGCTGACCATGAACTCCTCCATCCTGTCCTTGTTGGTGTCCTTGTTGGTCTCCATGTCCCTAATGAGCATCCTAAGTTCCTCCCCGTCCAGTTCTTCCCCCCTCTTCCCCTTCGCCGCCTTCAGTATCTCTTTCTCTCTTTCCCTCCTTGTTGATAGTAAGGTGGATAGGTTGGATAAGACCTGATCACGGGCGAGGTGGAAGGGGGACATATCATCCTCTAAGTGGAGGTCACCTAATACAACAAATGTCTTGCGGGGGCTTAGGGCTGAGAGTGAGGTGGAGGTTGGGGAGTAGGAGTAGGAGGAGTAGGAGGAGGAGGATTGGAGGGAGGTTTGAGGAGAAGTGGGAAGAAGAAGGAATGTGCAGGCATTTGGTAGGGAGATAACAATGAGGATAAGGGTTATGTATGTATTATGTGTGTATGTGCGTGTATGCATATTGTGTGTATATATGTGTATATGTGTAGGTGTATGTATATATATGTGTGTATCCTCTCTCTTGTATCTTAGGGTTGATGAAGTGGCAGAAGGGTTGCTTTAATTTTGACCTAATTCAAAGACTAAATAAGATATACGTAACAATTTGAGGAATATTATCACTTTAGAATCACCGTACAACTCTTAATTCGAGTAACAACTCAATTTTGAAGTAATAAAAGGGCCTCCTTATTTACCCATTTCTCCCTCAATTTTCGTCAATCTGGAATCATACCCAGGTATCCCGTCTGCTCTGCTCTCCCCATATTTAAATAATTTTTGTCCCGCTCGATTCCTGAGGGAGGGCCTTTTTCATTTGGAGCTTTTGGAGATCTTGGAACGAAAGGAATGGGTTGGGTTGAAAATAATGTTTGATAACCATGTTTGATCACAAACGAAAACCCTTAAACCAGTCTTAGAGAACTCCCACCTTCCACTCTAGGTATTGTGTCTGTCACTTAATCACCCCCCCCCTCTTAATCCCATCCTCCCTTTCCTCCCTTTCACGTCGTTCGTTGATTTTCCTAATTCCTACGTGTCGCGCGGGCAGAGTTTCAACATTCCTCTTTCCGTCCCTCACGACGTATCTTTCCGCGCCCCGGCACCCAAACCCCCTCTCATTCATTAATGTTGGTGGCGAGGTAGTGGGGGAGGCTAGGCTCAGGTGCAAGGATTTTGGCCCTCTACGTACTGTCCGGAGCCAGAGGTCAAACCAGGAGGGCAAGTTATGCATTTTCCGTTAGCATCGGGTACCAGAGTAGTTGATGGTTGACCGGGGAAATATGGGAAACTATTAGCCGAGACTTTGCAAATGTTCCAGCTTGTGACGTCCTTGACAAAGGCAATTGCGTCATAGAACATAAATGCCATGTTAGTGACACTCGAGACATCCCAACTCCCAATATCCTGGTTGAAGGCATTAGCGCCACTGCGTTTAATTCAAGGCCGAGTGGTGATGTGCGAGATGAGATTTGCGTGTGCGTGTGTGAATGTTAGAATGAGAAGCGAATATATTACTCAAAATAGAATGCAGCAAAGATAACGCGCAAACCACGAAGACCTCCACTCCAAAGCGTCTCTCAATACTCACCGGAACATGTCCCGCATGGTAGTTACACTAGAGACATCCCATCCGCTAATGTCCTCGTTGAATGTATATTTGTCTTGGAATGCACTCGACATATCAGTGACATCCTTCGTGCACCTGCTCAGTCGGAGGTTCAATTTGGGTCCGCAGGGGGCGGATTGCCGAGAGGAGAATATAAGGGTTAGTTGTCACTGGGGCTCGCGTGTTCATCCTCCCGTGATGCTTCGTTGTCCCGTCCTACTTTGTCCGCCTGCCCACCACAAAGCCCCCTCTGCATCCTCTTTACTCGCTTGTTCTTCCATCTACTTACCAGTCCTTGATGTTGCCGTATGTGCTTGTCGCAGAGGCAGGATTAGAAAACCAGAGATTAAGTGCCGGGTAGAAGGTACTATCGTCAAGGCAGGGTAGATTATTGCAAGGGTTTTGGCCCTCTACGTACTTTCCGGAGCCAGAGGTGGAACCGCCAGGGCAATCAATGCATTGTCCGTTAGCGTCGGGTTCCAGATCAGTTTCTGGTT
>BRYA01000957.1:434-23217 GCA_030267965.1 Triparma columacea | reverse complement strand
TAAAGACTTGAGAGAAACTGCGTTGAATCCAATGCCGAGTGGAGATGTGCGAGATGAGATTTGCGTGTGGATGTGTGAATGTTAGAATGAGAAGCGAGTGTATTACTTAAAATAGAATGCAGCAAAGATAGCACGCAAACCACGAAGAACTCCACTCCAAAGCATCTCTGAATACTCACGTGAACATTTGCCGCATGTCAGTGACACTCGAAACATTCCAGCTCCCAATATCCTGGTTGAAGACATAAGCTTCACTGCGTTTAATTCAATGCCGAATGGAGATGTGCGAAATGAAATTTGCATGTGCGTGTGTGAATGTTAGAATGACAAGCGAGTATGTTACCTAAAATATAATGACACAAAGATAACACGCAAACCACAAAGACCTCCACTCCAAAGCATCTCTCTATACTCACCCGAACATATACTTCATGTCGATGACATTAGAGACATCCCAACTCCCAATATCCTGGTTGAAGACATATGCCAAACTGCGTTGAATCCAATGCCGAGTGGAGATGTGCGAGATGAGATTTGCGTGTGGATGTGTGAATGTTAGAATGAGAAGCGAGTGTATCACTTAAAATAGAATGCAGCAAAGATATCACGCAAACCACGATGCCCTCTGACCTCCACTCCAAAGCATCTCTCAATACTCACTCGAACATATACCCCATGTCAGTGACACTGGAGACATCCCAACTCCCAATATCCTGGTTGAAGACAGAAGCGTAACTGCATTGAATTCAATACCGAGTGGTGATGTGCGAGATGAGATTTGCGTGTGCGTGTGTGAATGTTAGAATGAGAAGTGAGTATATTGCTTCAAAAAGAATGCAGCAAAGATAGCACGCAAACCACGAAGAACTCCACTCCAAAGCATCTATCTCTCAATACTCACTAGAACATACCCTGCATGTTAGTGACACTTGAGACATCCCAACTCCCAATATCCTGGTTGAAGTCATAAGCCCCACTACATTTATTTTAATGCCGAGTGGAGATGTGCGAGATGAGATTGGCGTGTGCGTGTGTGAATGTTAGAATGAGAAGCGAGTATAATACTTAAAAAAGAATGCAGCAAGATAACACGCAAACCACGAAAACCTATTCAACCAAAGCATCTTTTAATACTCACTTAAACATATATGTCATGTCAGTGACACTGGAGACATCCCAACTCCCAATATCCTGGTTGAAGACTTGAGCGAAACTGCGTTGAATCCAATGCAAGTGCAGATGTGCGAGATGAGATTTGCGTGTGCGTGTGTGAATGTTAGAATGAGAAGCGAGTGTATTGTTTAAAATAGAATGCAGCAAAGATAGCACGCAAACCACAAAGACCTCATCTCCAAAGCATCTCTCAATACTCACTAGAACATACCCGCCATGTTAGTGACACTAGAGACATCCCAACTCCCAATATCCTGGTTGAAGGCAATAGCATCACTGTGTTGAATTCAATGCCGAGTGGAGATGTGCGAGATGAGATTTGCGTGTGCATGTGTGAATGTTAGAATGAGAAGCAAATGTATTACTTAAAATAGAATGCAGCAAAGATAACACGCAAACCACAAAGACCTCATCTCCAAAGCATCTCTCAATACTCACCCGAACATATCCGCCATGTCAGTGACACTAGAGACATTCCAACTCCCAATATCCTGGTTGAAGTCAAATGCGCCACTGCGTTTAATTCAATGCCGAGTGGAGATGTGCAAGATGAGATTTGCGTGTGCATGTGTGAATGTTAGAATGAGAAGCGAGTATATTACTTAATATAGAAATATAGAATGCAGCAAAGATATCATGCAAACCACGAATACCTCATCTCCAAAGCATATCTCAATTCTCACAAGAACATAGCTCTCATGTTTTTGACACTCGAGACATCCCATCTGCTGATGTCCTCGTTGAATGCTCTTCTGAATTGGAATGCCCTCGACATGTCAGTGACATCCTTCGTGCACCTGCTCAGTGGGCGATTTAATTTGGGTCCGCAGGGGGCGGATTGCCGAGAGGAGAATATAAGGGTTAGATGTTACAGCGGCTCGCGTGCTCATCCTCCCGTGATGCTTCGTTGTCCCGTCCTACTTTGTCCGCCTGCCCACCACAAAGCCCCATCTGCATCTTCTCTACTCGCTTGTTCTTCCAACTACTTACCAGTCCTTGATGTTGCCGTATGTGCTTGCCGCAAGGGTAGGATCGTAAAACCAGAGATTAAGTGCCGTTCTGAAGCTACCATTGTTGAGGCAGGGGGGAAACTTAGGAGTAGGCACGGGAGTGGGTACACGCCTAGGCGGAGGAGTAGTCGCGGGAGTGGGCGCAGGCGTCGGGCTGTTGCCCTTGTTGCCCTTGTTACCCTTTTTGCCCTTTTTGCCCTTGTTACTCCTTTTGCCCTTGTTGCCCTTGTTGCCCTTTTTGCCCTTCTTGCTCTTCCCAACACTATCAAGAGAGGTTGCTTCGACAGAAAAGGTTGCTTTGTTGACTTCTTTCAACACATCCGTGCTGGTGCTTTTAGTTCTCGTGCTAGAGATCGAGCTAATTGTGTCCACACAAGAAACTTTCGTGACAGTGGTGTAAGCCAGGAGGATGAAGAGGAAACTAGTGAGTAGCATCTTCATGTTATATTGCTGCGGAGGTCGATCGGAGAGAGTTAGAACAAAGTTTGACAGGCGGGGCTTCTTTTTGTGCCTGAAGAAAAGTGTCCAATATATCCTCTTTGTGACGTCTAGGAGATTATAGTGCCGTAACAAGATAATACCCAATAAGTGGTTCCCCATATCGACAGTAGTTATATTGATATACCACTCTGATGGCAAAAATAATCACACAGAAAACCAATATGGACGACGAGTGATAGGCATAATTGGGTCTATTTTCTCCAAATTTGGGGGCGTATGCGAGCAAGAGTGAATGGATGGTACAACAATAGCAAGGTTTGAGTTTTTGAGGAGAGTGTAGGAGTAAAGGTGCCCGATATTAGATAAATACTGACCTGTGATTTTGCTGGACACGACTAAAAAACTCCTAATTGGATAATTCATGAATATTTACAAGAGAAGTTGGAATATGAGGAAGCGAAATATCCTACTCACGGCGGCCGTACACCAACCCTCCTCCTACCACACGGCTTTCTCGACGCCCTCCACCGCCTGACGCATGACACTCCTGCTGGCGACGTCCACCTCTCTTCTCAGCTCCTCCGCACCTCCGTTTCCGCGGTCCCACCCTGCGTGCCTGCAGAGCAAGAAAAGCAGCGCCTCGAAGTGGCATCCCGCGCTCGCCGCGCCTCCCATGAAGTGCGTCTCCAACGTGTAGCTCTCGACGCCTTTCTCCTCCAGCAAGACCCTCGGCAGCGTTCTCTTTTCGTGCTCCGCACCCTTTTCGCTCTTGTCCTCGGCCAGGACGAAGCCTGCGCTGTGAGCGTGCCGAAAAATCTCGTCGACGCCGGCGAACGTCTCTTTGTCGACGCTGGGGCAATTCAAGCAGAGCATGCCCTTCGTCGGTGCCCAGTCGTGCGAGAAGAAGGTCATCTCCGGCTCGTACGAATCCAGCCATTCCTCCAAGTGCTGCTTCACGAACGTCCTGTTCTCCTTCCACCCTCTGTTCGGGTCTTGCCATCCCGCTGGAGGCTCGCTGCCCTTGTTGCCTAACGGTACTCCCCACACCCGGCCGTTGCCGTAGACAACGTTGCAGCCCGGCGTGGGGCTAGACCTTACGCCCCACTCATCCAAGGGCTCGTTACCCACCAGGAGCCTCTTCTTCGCGCAAAGCATGCCGACGCGGTTTGCGCAAGGCGCGACGACCATTCTGCATCTCGTCATCAGAAATTTAGCTAGCTTTCCCTCGGCCTTCCTCAGGTACTGAGCGAGTGCCTCAACCCCCAGCATGCCACACGTCTCGTTGCCGTGCACGCCGCCTACGATGAGAAACGTTGGCTTCGTCCTAGCCGCGCTGCTGCCGAAGCTGTGGACGGTGACAGTCGAGGCGAGGACCTCGGCAGGAACGGACTCCGCAGAGGAAGGCGGGAGCTCCAGAGTCGTGTGCAGCGCGCCGACGACGCTGCTTTCTTCGGTGGCATCGCAGCTCATGATGCTGTGGAGCGCGGGGTGCAGACGCTTTATCTCTTCGCCGGCAGCGAGCAGTTCAGGCGTCCCGTTAATACCGCCGAGCTGTTTGAGGACGTCGGCCTGATCGCATGTTTTCATCGTGATGGTGAGGCCTGCGTTTGTCTTGATGAAAACGAGCGGTGCGGTACAGCGACACACCACGAGCGCTGCGACCTGGCCGGCGTGCACATTGTAGCTGCCGATGGAACGGTCGTCGCTCATATCTTCTCCACAGCACACTACTCGCAGATGCTTGTTGGCAGGAATGGTGGCCCTCGCATCGCGCAGTAGCGCCTTCACCTCGGACACGAGTGTACCAGCGTGCACGGAGATTTTTATGCTGTTGCTGTGGGCGTTCCCGCCCGGAGCCGTAGCCCTGTCGACACAAGTTACCAGAAAAGAAGCCGTGACAGTCGACTTTCTGACAGATCCCAGGGATAAGGGCTTACAGGGCTCCGAGAAGCGCATCACTGAAGAAGAAGGAGTGGCGACTAAGGCTGACATGGAGAGTGAAGATACGCGCTGCGTTTTTGAGTGATGATTTCCTTATGGAACAATTTAAGATTGCAAGTAATGTTTTTTGCGGATTTTCGTGAGCTCGCTATCTTGAGCTCGCTATCTAAAGAGACTATCTCCCTGTTGGTGGGAATGCTGGGACTTCTTCTTCAATTGACCCAATGTCTGGGGAAGGGGAAGGTTAGGAGAGGGAAGAGAGGAAAGGGGAGAGAGTGA
Source organism: Triparma columacea (assembly GCA_030267965.1). Lineage (NCBI taxonomy): Eukaryota > Bolidophyceae > Parmales > Triparmaceae > Triparma > Triparma columacea. The sequence continues at coordinate 18,373 of BRYA01000957.1, read as the reverse complement.
GAAAGTGGGCAGAGAAGGGGGGGGGAGAGGTATTGGTCTTTGTGGGAAAGGGACGAAATGAGGTCAATGTAGTAGTCGAGGACCTGTTCATGAGGATTTGTTTTCGTTCGAAGGAATAGGTCAACGACGACGAAAACGCTTAAAACGGCGGTAACCGGAGTGTAAAAACGTTTTACTTACCGGTATATACCAAAACTACGCGGAATTGCGATAGCCTTGAGAAGGAAAGCAAAAGTGAGAATCCTGAAAAGAAGCAAATTTGGTCCTTCGCTTTTCTCTTTGTTTTATTCAAATACACACACACACATACACACACACACACATTTACCTCCTCTAAACCCCCCCTCCCTACCTCTCATGGACGTAACCCCTGAGCATGAGTTAGAGACCTTCATAACGAGTTTAGTATTTTCCCTCGGTGGTTCCTCTTCCCCCTCCCTCGTCCACCCTGGCGTGAAGAGGATCCTTAGCGACGCTGGACATGAGTATATTAACACGTTAGGGAAGAGCGCGAGGAGAGCAAGCACGACTGAATCGGAGAACACACAACAGGAATACAAAAGGAGGAAGGTGAGAGGGAGTAGAGGGGATAAAGGGGGAAGGGAGTAGAGGGAGTAGAGGAGTAGAGGAGATAGAGTTGGGGTAGAGGGGCTTGCAGAGGATCTTCGTGTAGTTTAGTTTAGTTGTTATTTAGAGCCTTCTTCTCTCTTTCATTCCTTCATTACTAATACTCACCCCCTCCCCCCCTCCCTCACACACACCACTAGGTTGTGAAAGTGCGTGATTTCCTCCTCCCCATATCCTCCGATGGTCCCACCTACACCCGCGCCAAGTCAATCCTCTCCTCCCTCGATACTTTAACTTCCCTCCTGTCTTCATCTAACGGTGTACTCGAACTTTTAGGGAAGGAGGAGGGGGATAATTGGGAAGACGGTGACACGAAGGGTGAGGGGAGTGTTAATTTACTTGAAGAACAAGGGAAGGGGGGGGATGAACAAAAGGAGGGGGGAGGGGAGGGGGGGGGATAGAGTTCAACAAACACACAACAACATAACAACACACACAAATAGACTCCTTTCATTTATTTCAGAGTTGATGTTTATTTTTATTTGATAATGGTCGGATATCCGATTCGGATATCCGAAATTTCGGATATCCAGATAATGGATATCGCTGTTGGCATTATCCGGATAACTGGTTATCTGGATATCCAAAATTATCCAGCTGGATAATTTTGGATATCCATTATCCATTATCCGATCGGATATCCAAATCGGATAATGTTTCTCGGTCCATTGTCATTGTCATTGTTTGGAAAAACATCAACTCTGATTTATTTCAAAAATAAACCAGATTAAGAAAACTTTTGTTTACTAGCGTCTCTCTCTCTCTCTCTCTCTCTCTGTATGTGGGGGTGTGTGGGGGGGTCGTCCTCCCCCTCCTTTCATCTATTCCCTTGTGTCCTAGCCTTAAGTCTATGTGCCGTAGTTTGTTTCTCGCTTTTAACCATTCTTGTTTTCCTCTGTTCCCCACCCACAACCGCCCCCGATCCTTTGAGGGAACCCATCCTTGGGTGGGAGGAGGAAGTCATGGGGGGCTGCCGTACCGAACCTTCTAACCCCCCCCCACCCACCCCTCCCCCAACCTCCTCCTCCTCCTCCACGACCTTCATGTATGAAATAGTGTAATAAGGGGGATCGTCATCATGGTGAACCCCTACTATTTCTGCGGCGGTGTACTCGCGGAGGGTGGAATCGACGGCGTAGAGGACACGATCACCCTTGGAGAACTGGGGGGGAGTAGGCATTGAAAGGAAGGATGAATACGGAGGAGGAGGGGGATTGAGAGGAGGGGAAGGGGGATTTTGGAGTTTTTAAATTAGGAAGGTGGAAGAGAGGTGGTAATGAAGGGGTGTGAGGGTGAATTAATTTCGTATGTATTGAATTAGGGTTGCTGGAAAGGGCCCTAAAGTTCCATTTTTTTGATCATTTAATTTAATTGGACATATTTTTCTACTGATACAGTTATACTCCAATTCAATATAACACATACACTAATTACACAATAATTACACTCACAAACTCAAAACACAACGTAAAACAATCCAAACAAGCCCAAACTGTCCCCAAACACAAACAATGTTCACCCGTCTCGCGCAGAAGATGGGTATATGGGACGTAATGGCACCTCAATCGGTAAGTCTTAACAAACTCTAACCGTAGGGTTTAAACCCTTACCAAATCTCGCCCTCGATGACCTAATTACCTCAAAATCTTTGTTCCTAAGACTGCCTCTCACACACACACTAACATTACCCCTTCACCCACACACCCACCAACTTAGGATGAATCACCAGCGAATTCCGACCCCTCATCATCATCCTCCACTTCAGTTCCTTCTAAAAAAGGTGGTTTCACACGTCAGTTAACACCTTCTGAAGTAGCTGCAATGCTTGCTAAAAAGCAACAGGAGAGGGAGTTAGCTGATAAAGCCCTTGAGGAGAAGAGAAGGAAGGCACAGGAGGATGAGGAAAGAAGAGCTGAGGAGGTGAGAAGGGGTGTACGACGGTGTTAGGGTTTTGAACGGACCTTATCTAACCACAATTTCCATACAATTCCCCCCCCCCACTCCCCCACCCCTTCTTCTCTCTCTTCTTAGAGGGGTATGTTTGCAAAGAATCAATCCGCCTCCTACAACGATCGTTTCATCTCCCCCTCAACCTGGGTCCCATGTTCGATCGTAGGCGTACACCTAGATGACGGACCTGATAAACCTTATTATACCATCAGGTTTAAAAGAGGGGAGGAGGAAATTGAGAAACAAACACAACAAGAAAGGATCAAGAGGAATAAGAAAATAATGGAGGAAGAGGTTAAGGAGGGGGAGGTGGAGGGGGAATATGTTGAGGTTAAGGAGGTTACTGTGAAGGAGGTTAAGGAGGTTGAGGTGGAGCATGTTGCGGAGTCGGAAGCAGAGGTGGATACGGTAAAGGAGGCGACGACGGAGGAGGGGGGGGAGGAGGCTAGTAGCGATAACACAAACGCGTAGGAGAGAGGGTTTGGGGTGTGACAAGTGTTCTTGAAAATATGTGTGAAGAACTGTGTTTGAGGTATTAGTTTTGAAAACCATAAAAAACTTTACTACTCAGCACCTGGTTTACCTCCCTCATCCTCGTCCTCCTCATCGTCGTCTTCAAATCCTCCCATAAGTCCCTCCATCCCACCCCCCATTCCCATCATAGCCATAAGTCTCTCCGCCGTTTCCGCTGCAGCTTTCTTTCTTTCCTCGTCGTTTTTAAACCCCCCATTAATACTCTTATCCCTAATCTGGCTTACGCTCGCCATCAAATACTCAAGCTCGTCAGCCATAGCGTCCTCCTCATCACCTGACCCGGGCATACCGGGGGGTAAGAGGGAGGTGAGAAGGGTGGATGCACCGTCTTTATCTAGAGCATTCGCATCAACAGCGGAGGGGGGGGGGGGTAGGTTATTCTGAACCTCATCCTTATCCTTATCAGTTACCACCTCCTCCCCCCCCTCTCCCTTCCTGTTAACTTCGATTCTAGATGACCATAGACACATATCGAGCGCTTCGCAAAGCCTTGGAAAACCCTCCTTCTCACGATCGTCCATACCCTCAGTAGGGGCGTAGGCTTTTAGAGGGAGATACTCGAAACCTGATATTGCACACCACGTAGGTAAGGGGAGGTTTGAGGAGCCTAAATCTTCTTCTTCTCCTCCTTGGGTGTCCTCCTCCTCCTTCTCCCTAACCATGGTTGCTTCTTCGTATGAAGTTGGTGTATCACAGAGGATAACGACTAACCTAACCTCCACCCCCACTTCATCAGGCATGTTTGAACACGCTGATTTTACAAGTTCTTCGTTGTTTGTTTTATCATCCTTCGTGGTTGGGAGTGTTTTAACAATAAGTACTGCTGCATCGTGTGTAACACTAGCATCATCGAGGAGGGTTTTATAAGGCGTTTCCCCTTGTGTGTAAGTGGTACGTGTAACATTGACGTCTGCAGAGAAGTAGGTGTTGGTGAAATGGAGGGTACCGAGGGTGTTGGTGTTTGTGGTGTTTGTGGTTAGAGGTGTGTTGTAGTGTGTTGATAGAAGGTTTGTTAGAGTGTTTAGTGAGCTTGTGTCATTGTTTGGCGAGATAAGAAGAAGAGACATTGGATTTTTGGGGTGTGGGGTGTGGGGAGGGGGGTTTTGAGGTTGATTTAATTTTATCAACTTTTTAAAGCTAATTGGCGAAAAGACATACAGTCACATTCAGCAGTCACGCTCAGCAGTCACACTCCCAAAATTATTTACACTGCAAATGTTGAAATAAAGGGAACAAGACCCTTCCTCTCTTCAACCTTTCAACCTTAATTCAAAATAATAATAAACAGTAGGCGTAGAAAATTGATAATTGTTGGTGTATATTAGCCATTATCTTGAAACACAGCAGATCAATTTCTCCCAGCTCGTCTCATTTGTCTTGACGTTGTAGTAGTAGAACTGCCCAGACTCCTCACCCTTATAATATTTCATCCCTTCATCGAGTCCAATCCTCCTCCTCCTCCTCGCCTTCCTCCTCAACCTTGAAGTTATCTTGCATTGACGTGGCTCCCTCAAACATGTAATCCATATCCTCGCATTTGGAGGTATCCCATTTGCTTACATCGGAATTGAATTGGGAGGCTTCCTTAAACATGGACTTCATATTCTCGCATTTGGAGGTATCCCATTTGCTTACATCGGAATTGAATGCGGAGGCTTTCTGAAACATGGCCTCCATTTTCTCGCATTTGGAGGTATCCCATTTGCTTACATCGGAATTGAATGCGGAGGCTCCATAAAACATGAAGCTCATATCCTTGCATTTGGGGGTATCCCATTGGCTTACATCGGAATTGAATTGGGAGGTTCCCTCAAACATGCCCGCCATATTCTCGCATTTGGAGGTATCCCATTGGCTTACATCGGATTTGAATTGGGAGGCTTTCTCAAACATGCCCGCCATTCTCTTGCATTTGGAGGTATCCCATTGGCTTACATCGGAATTGAATGCGGAGGCTTCCTTAAACATGAAGCTCATATTCCAGTTATTGGAGGTATCCCATTGGCTTACATCGGATTCGAATTTGGAGGCTCCGTAAAACATGCCCGTCATATTCTCGCATTTGGAGGTATCCCATTGACTCAAGTCCTCATTGAAGTCCTTCGCATCCTTAAAAAGCCCTTCCATTGTCGTAACCTGGGAAACGTCCCAATCCGAAATGTGTCCATACACCATCTCTGCAGTCATCTCATCTCTGACCCAAAATTGCGCTCCTACTTTCAGCGTATTAGGATGGAATCTATTTTTATCAACAAAGATATTTTTCGTCTTCAGGACATCGAACCTTTTCTTCTCCAGGTTGGTAGTCCCCGTGAAACACCCTTCCCACTTATCCCACTTATCCACCTTGCCAACCTTCCACCCCGAGATGTCCTGATTGAATGCCTCGCACCCCTTGAACATCCTCTCCATATTCGTCACCTCTCCCACGTCCCATCTTGTGACGTCGTCGTTGAAGAATTGCGCGTTCTCAAACAACCCGCTCATGTCTGTCACTTCTGATACGTCCCACGTTGCTATATCTCCGTACTTTTCTCTTGCCTCCTCCGCATCTCTAAGCCAATCCTTGACCGCCACCTTAATGTTATCGTTCGTAAATGTGTCTATCATCCCCTTCTCGACCATATACTTCACAAGTTTCTCTTTGTCCCTCGCAACATCCCTCGGGATCAATGCTTCACAGTCCTCAAAGCAATTCTCCCCGATCCTCTTTTTCGACGACCTGAACCTGAAGTTCTGCAATTTCTTGCAACCGATAAAAACCTTATTCCCGATGTCCTTCACGGATGGAACGTCAAACTCCTCCAAGCTCTCACATTTCCTGAACGCACCGTCCCCAACTTCCTTCAACCCCTGTGCCTCCACCACCTTGAGCCTCTTACAGCCCCTGAACGCGTTCTCCCCCAACTTGACCACAGTCTGTGGCAAGATCACTTTGCCCTTCAAGTTCTCGCACCCGTCAAAGTTGACAGTGCGCAAGTGTTCCAAGCTACCAAAGTTTTCCGGGAGCGCAACGACGTTGTAGCAACCTTCCAGATCGAGCTCTTGGATATCAGGATTATTTTTAATGAAATCAGCAACGTGGGCGCTGTCGATGTGACCAGCCTCGGCTTTGGCTATCTGCTTCTCCAACTTTGCCTTCTCCAACTTTGCCTTCTCCTCGTCGGCGGCCTCCCCTAGGCGTTTGAGACTCTCCTGCAATCTCCTCTTCTCCCTCTCGTTCCATCTCCTTTGAGCAGAAGCGATCACCCGCGCTGGGAAAAGCAGAGCAGCCTCGAACCCCCTCTTCGCCAAAGTGCTGATGCTGCGGTCGTCCATTTCCCCATCCCCCCAGTCCTCAATGTGGAACTTCCTGTACACCCACTTGAAGATCCACTCGAGGGTCTGGACGCTCAGCAGTGCAGACGAAATGATGAGGGGAATTTGTGAGGGGAAGGTCAGTTCGCTTGGCCAGGACAACGAGACCGAGAAGTTGAAAGAGAACACGAAGACGAAGCCGTCAATGAATTCATTGATGGATTCCATGATAATGTCTGCATACTGCGACGAGCGAGAGATGCGCACGTGGATAAGTTCACCTCTGCTGAGAAGATTCCTACTGCCAGCCTCGCCTGGCTCGCCTGGCTCGCCTGGCTCTCTCTCAACCTAATTTGGCCTCACCTGATCCATATCATCGTACAGGTCGACGTAACCGACCGCCGCGACAAAGGTGACGACTGTTGCAGCGGCCATGACCTTGAGCTCGAGAATCCCAGTGTCAGCGGTGTCTTTGATCCCCAGCTTGACGCAAGCCTTGTTGATGAGGTAAACGGGTAGCTGCAGAATGAAGTAATGCGAGAAGGGCTGTCAGTATGAAAGAGGGGATTCACGAGCTCGCTTGATGGCCCCTGCTCACCTTCATGAATAACAGCGGCAGGCCGAAGAGAAGCATAAGGGAAAACGGGAAAAAAGCAAAGTGAAGGGGCAGAAAGTAGGCGGCAACAAAAAGCCAGAGCGCAAACATGAAGAAGGTGAAGTTCACAATCACCGCGCTGAGGTAGTTGTCCGGCAGCTCGGGTGTGCCAGGCAAGATTCCTGTCTGCTGCTTCGGAGGAATCGCCTTGGCCCTCTTCCAGAAGCAAAGATGCGAAGTTGCCATCAAGACCATCCACATGCTGAGCGCCGCCGGCTTGTACATGACGATGCTGGTCAAGTAAACCATCCTGCACTCGACGCTCTCGTCGCTCTCGTCGCCTCCCAAGAGTGAAACGCCCATGTAGTTGACGTCGTTATCAACCTGCAGTGAGAACGTTAGTGATGCGTGTTAGTGATACCTTTAGTCGCTTTTCTGCTGCTCGCTTAGCTTACCCAGTACGTGAAAAATGCATTCATTGCGGAGAGCAGATGCAGGACGATGTGAAAGACCGCAGCTGCTTGATCCGGTTCTTTTTCTTCTTCTTCCTCCTCTTCCTCCTCTTCCTCCTCTTCCTCCTCTCCTCCCCCCCCCCCCCCAGCAAGAGCTTCCACTCCTTCCGGAAGTCCATTGATGTTCTCCGTGAGTCCTTCCTCAATGTCGGCAATGCGATCCTCCACATCGTCTCCCGCGACCTCTAAAATTGGGCTGACTTTCTTCCTGCTCCAACTGAAGAGACGTTCCTTCAGCAAATGGAATAAAGGGACCGCAGCTACGACGTCAACGTAGAGCAGGGCTATAAAGATGAGCTGAAACGGGCTACTCCATGCATTGACCATGTGAGGAGGTACCTCATTCTTGCAAACCCTGTCAAGAGCGTCTTTGATGAACGAAGTTGTGACATTAGTGGAGTTCATGGAGTCCATTTCGTTGTGATCTTGGGATCGGGACCAAACTTAACCAAGGGAAACAAGACTCCGGGAGCGGGGATGGTAGTATGGCTTTGGAGCTCCTTCTTCAAGTCCAAAATGAGCTGAACAGAACTGGGCTACCTAGGTATGCGTTGCGACATTGAAGGGGATTCTTCGGAGGGGATTAAACAAAAATGAGTCCTCTGACAAAAGGTATACTGAACCTTGGATTTGGACACTATGCTCCTAGGTTGGTAGGTAGATTTAGGCCAAAATCGCTCTTAACTATTTAGGATAGGTACTCCTAAATAGCCTTGCCCCTGAGCTAGATTATTTGACAAAACCGAGCCCCCCCCAGTGCCAAACACAGTATAATCTTGTAAGTTCGGGGAAACCTTCAAAAAATGCGTTCATGGCGGCGGCCCTGTCAGTCCGACACGACGGGGGGCTCCGGTTGGAAGCCTTGGGGTCGCCCCCAAGGATGATTCCACCCAGCGACCTTGCACCTCTCGGCAAACAGTTTGTAGTTCTCGCTTGTTTCGCCGTCACAGAACATGAATGCGACGATACGGATACGACCATTCGAGTCATATCCGACTAGGAAGAGGATAGTACCGCCTAGATGGTTCTTGGAGTGGGTGCCATCTAAGGCAAACATTGGGATGCCTGCTGTCTTCATGAGATCTATGGTGGGGCCAATGGAGAAGAAAAGGGACTTAAAGACCTTGTTCTCGTCGACTTGGTATGCTGCGTGTGAGCCATGGTTCTTAGCTTTGTACGGAGTGTGGTTAGTTCTGGGCAAGGGGGAAACGCTGGTATGAATGGTAAGTACAACAAATTTGTGAGGTAATTAACTTGTTAATGCAGCCAAACTTGGCTTGGAAGATAACCATGTCGTTGGGGGCGACCGGCAGGGGCTATTTTCACGCGTCGATGCAAGGGGGGTGGGGGGGGGGGTGCTTCGGGGACTTGAGGGAGGGGTGAAAAAAAAAGATTAAATTCGTATTTCTACGACGAAGCCGGGCTATCGCGGTTTTAGTACTGATGTATTAAGCGCGGCTCTTTATTGAGAACGATTGACTACACCGTCTGGTGTCCAATTTACAAAAAAAAAAATCTTCCTTATTGGCACCCTTTAATTGGTTTACGTACGCGACGTCGCGTCTCCTTCCGGATAATCGTCCCCTACGCCTACCTCGACCGGGTCCTGTAATATTTTTACGTGCGGTGGTGAACGAGGAGAGGGGGGGGGAGGGGCTCGGTTTTGTCTTTTGCCCTTTGTTCGGACTTTGGGTTGATCGACATTGAAGAAGTGGAGAAAAAAGGAGCCCTAAAATAATAACTTTTTGACGACATAAACAACTTTTAAAACACCCTCGTACAACACTAATACATACTACACACAAAAAACCCAAAAATAAGCCACCAACACCAACTACATCCCCTCAAACACCCTTCCAACAAATCGATGAAGTCGTTCTTCCCTCTCCCTCTCTCAATTCTTCTTCTCTTCCTCTCCCCCTCCTACAGTTTCCTTCCCTCCCCCTCCCTTAATAATCCCAATGCGAGGTATAGGGGGGGGAAGGGAACGGGGACGGAACTTGGGGGGATGGGAGGGATGCCTACTTTTATCATCGGTGGTGCTATTAGGAAAATGAGAGAGGAAGAAGCTAAGAAGAAGGTAAGGAAGGGAGGGGGGGGAGGGGAAGGGGGAGTTATATATAGAGGGGGAGCTGTAATGGGAAGGACACCACGATGATGAGAAGCATACGCTCTTGATTGCTCTTATGATCGCTCTTATGATAGCTCTTATTCTTATGATAGCTCTCATGATAAGAATATCACCACCAACCAACTTCAGAACTTCTCAAAACTGCTCTCAACATAGAAAGTCAGTCTCTCTCTTTCACTCTAACTTAAACCTTAATTCACCTCCCTCCCCTCCCCCCCCTCAACCCCCAAATTAGATGCCCATGGCCTCCGAGTCCGATCAAGAGAACGAGTCCGTCGGTCTCCGCGTCGGTCCTTTAGCCTGGAAGTGGCCTCCCGTCTACCCCTACGATGACGAGCTTTTCCTACTCCCAGACGCTGAACCTCCTATCATAAACCCACTAGCAGCAGCAACAGGGGAGAGTGTTGAGGATACGGATGAGGATAGGATTAAGAGGGAAGAGAAAAGCCGTGTTGCTGTGGGTGAATTCTGGAAAACTGAACCTGACACTAAGGAATTCCTAAGTGATGCAAGCGTCAACAACCTAAGGAATCACCTCGCGTTCTACCTAAAGGAGGGGGACGATGTATTGGAGTTCGGTGCTGGTGAGGACTCGTACTTTCCGAAAGGTTTGAAGTTAGGTAGTCATGTTGGGGTCGCGTATACTGCGGATAAGATGAAGTTGAACCCTTCTATAACCGAGCTAATTACCGCCGACCTTAACGACGTTGAGGAGGAACGAGGGGTTAGGAGCGAGGATGTGAAGGGACTTGGGCAAGGGAGGTTCGATAAAATCGTAATGACCAACACCGTCGACTTCTTAACCAGGCCCAGGGAGGTATTCAGGACGGCCTGGTTCCTCCTAAAACCGGGGGGGACCATGATCGTACCGTTCTCAAGCAGGGACGCGTACAAACCGGCGTTCGAGAAGGTGCAGACCAAAATGTGGAGGACCATGAACGACGATCAACACATGTGGGTGGCGGGGAGCTTCTTCCAGTTTAGCGCGGGAGACGGGTGGGAGGGATTGAAGGGATTCGATATTAGTCCACCGAAACCGAACAACTTTATACAGGAGAAGGTAAGTGAAGGGGTGAGGGGGGGGTGAAGATGGGGGGGAGGGGAGAGAGGGGAAGGTTTTTAAACGCTAACACAACCACCTTGGCCTTTTAAACAATATCCCCCTCCCCCCCTCCAAAAAAATAAACACAGCTCGATAAGACAACCTCAATGTACGTCGTCCAGGCCACCAAGGCCTCCCTCTCATCCACGATCGACCCTAACGACCCAACCTCCTTCTTCTCATCCTCCCTCTGGCTTACACCCGTTATGGAGAGTAGGGATAAAATGCTTATCGCACCAAGGTTAGGACGGGCTTGGGAGAAAGCGAACGAGGAGGGGAGGAAACATATAGAAGGTAATACTGAGGTGCTGGTTAAGATCTATGAGAGTTTGGTCAAGATGGACAGGTGAGAAGGAGGAGGGAGGGAGGGGGGGGGGGGATGAGAGCGGGAGGAAGGAAACAACAACAACGACGAAATAAAACATACTCACACCCCCCCTACCCCCCACCCCCCTCTCCCACCCCCCCCCCACCCTCCCACCAAAGCTTCGCGTTCCCCTTCAACCTTCAAGCCCAGTTAGCTACCGACTTAATGTCCGACATGGATTTTGACGGTAACGATCTCCAGATAACAAACCTCCGTATGGGTCTCGGTCTCTCTCCCCCCAACGACTCCTTCTGGGGTCCCGTTGGTAAATTGACGGGCGCGATGGTACCTGAGGATAAGGTTAGTCTACTGGCTCACATTGTTCCAAGGTTCGGTAAGAACGGGGAGGAGGGTGAACGAAGGCTACAAGACTTCGTATCTGGACTCGAACCTACCTGCTCCGCATTGAGGAGGAAGTGCGGGGGTATGGATGAGGGTGACGTGCAGCTCGCTGCGACGGAGCTACTGGCGGCGGAGGTTATGAGGGTAGGGAGGGGGGGTGGGAAGGAGGAATTCGCGAGGTTTGTTACTGCCATGAGTAAGGAAGACGTTGAGGGGGTACTTGAGAGGAGGAAGGGGTACAAGAGGGAGGCGGAGGAGGAGATGAAGAAGATGGTGAAGGAACGGGAGGAGGAGAGGAAGAGGGCGGAGGAGGAGAGGGAGAAAATGATGAAACAGATGGAGGAGGCGAGGGAGAACAGGACCATGAGATTCAACCCGGAAACAGGGGCGTTCGAAGAGGTGGAGGGGTCGGAGGGGGAGTGAAAAGGGAGGGACGTGGGGAGGGATGGGAGGGAGGGAGGGAGGGGAGTGAGGAGGGGAAAGGTAAAAAGAAAGCGAAAGACGATTGGCACAGATTATGATGCCGAGGTAGCCTTGAATCTCAAACGCTAAGTTGCTGCAGAACAATCCGAATTTATTGCTTGAGTTCATGGGGAGGGGGAATGTGGGCTGTATTAACTTCGAATCTTGTGTCCTATTTAACCACCCCCAAGCCTTAAGAAAAAGTTTTTTTAATGATGAAAATGAAAGGGAATTATGGTATCGAGCGGAGGTAGGCGACTACCTCGGAACCATAAGTAATGTCAATGTCAGAGGGGACTAGAGCTTGGAGAAGTCCTTGAAGACTTGGACACCAAACTCTTTCGAAGGTAGAGCCCTGGAGAACAACGAGTCAGCAGGCAAAATTCTCAAGCTCTCACTCTCTCTCACCTTGAATCACACGAATCAACTTAAAAGTGAGTTAAGGGGAGGGAGACGGGGAACGAACAAGAGTTATTTGACGCAGAAGCTCTTTTTATGCGCGGAGTGATGTGATTTGCAAAGTGGCCCGAGATGGAGATGGCAAGAGGCCAAAGAGGGGGGGTTCATGAAAGATGTCGTGTGTTTTTGAATGACGTTTGTCGTCTTTCTCGGATTTATTCCCCTCGGAGGACCGGTGATATTCAATTTTACGTGAGTAACTAACTCATCTTGCCCCCTCCCCGCTTAACATCCTTCCTCTAGGTTTGAGAAATCTGCAGAGGCAGCATGGATCGCCGCCTCATGGAACTCAGCGAGAAAATTGGATCGTCAACGGACCAACGCGGGGGAAGCGATCGCGAAGTTCCCTCTTTCAAAGGCATGGAGGGAGAGAAGCCTCCCCGCAGGATTGATGCTCCAGACCAAGAGGCTGCTCCCAGTGATGGTAGTCAACCAGACGACAACGCATCGAAGCAGCAGGGCAATGGTCTGCTGAAGAAAACCGAGCCCCCTTCAGGCTCCAATCGCACACCCTCCGCAATATATGGCCCCGTAGATATTGATTACACAGCTCTTGGCCCCGAGCAAGTCAAACTTGTCAAGCTTCTGGATGACCGCGGAGCCGTTGAAGGCCTTATCGACAATTCTACCGGCGTCGATGTCAAGATTATGGAGCTCGCTGGTGTCTTCCACGACGAGCGGGACAAGATCATTGACTTTCTCCTCACCGATTGTGAGCAGGGCAAGTTCCGAAGGAAGACCCTCCAGGAGTATGACAAAAAGGAAGGAGTCGTCCACAGACTTGTCTACTGGCAGCACTACGGCAGCGGGAATAAGTTTGTGGAATTTCTCCTCGACGTCAAAATCGTCTCTCCTGACAAATCGACGAACATTATGGTGTTGGCACCCCTTGATGAGGACGACCTTTCTGATGAGGCAACTGCGATGCTTGTCGAAATTCTAGCGTTAACAAAGACCAAGACTGTCAAACGAGGTGTCATTAAGGGCAAGCTTAGCTTCACTGACTTTGAGTTTGGACAAACTGCAGTCACCATGGTGGGAACTCTTAAGGCAGAGGAGAGAGCAATAGAGATGGAACCAGAAGTTGGTGTTCGCACAGTCAAAACCTTTAAGAGTGTGAGATCCACGAGATCTAGGGTTGAAGGCTGGAACAGTGGCAGGATCAAGAAGGGAGACGTCAAGGCTGCGTATGCAGCAGTAAAGGGTATCGTGGAGGAGGTCAGGAAGGAGTTTAGACAGCCTGCAGTCATTGACGAGCGGAAGAAGATGCACTTTGTGGAAAAGGTCATGCCCAATGTGCCAACTCTTACTGAGGACGAGGACGGGATGCTGCAAAGTGTCGCAGGGCTGGAGGAGAAACTCTACAAGAGGGGAAAGAGAGTCAAGGGGACACTGAAGGAGGGCATTGACAAGTTCCTGTGGAGAGAGGGGGACAAAGTGTGGGCAGCCTTTGGGGTCACTGTGGACAAGTCAGCAGAGGCTGTGTTGGCGGAGCAATCAGTTTTTGACACATATGATGCTTCAGAGGAGCAGTTAAAAAATAATGGGAACTTACCAAGGGCTATCAGAAATGACGTTGACGGATCTAGAAGCTTGCACTGTCGTGTTGGCGTGAAGGTCCCTGCCGCCACCAATCGACTATTTGAGAATTGGTTTGTGTGGAAGGAAGTCAAATTTGAGAATGGCCAGACTTTGTACATGTTAGCTTTTGTGCCACTGACAGAGTACCCAGGAGGAGGCTTCAAGGACCTTAGTAAGGAAGGATTTGTGCTAGCAGAGTCTACAGGTGTCTACTTCTTCAATGAGATTGCCCCAAATGTCTGCAGAGTGACACGCATTCAAACAGTTGATCTGAAATTTAGTGGCATTCATAAGGCAGTGATGGACAATGCTATTGACTACCTTGCAAAGAATCAGCTTGTTGAGGCCAACATGCTGCAGAAGAAGTTCTGGAGGAACGGGAAGGAAGTTGATGCTGAGGTTAGGGGGGCCTTGGTGGAGAGGATGAGGGAGGGTGTTGAGTTGGAGGAGGACCAGAAGAAGGTGTTTGGGGACTTGGAGGAGCTCTTTGGTGGGGAGGATGAAGAAGAGTGGGGGCCTCTCAAGTCACCTTACGAGGGAGTGAAGATGGAGATCAAGTATAAGCAGCAAGAGAAAGGGGAAAAGACACTCACTTTTGGTAGAGCTGAGTGTATCACCGACTGTTCAGCCGAGGAAGCAGCTGCTTGGTTCTTTGAGTACTGCAGCAGAGAAAGAATGGCTATAAGCAGAGAAGTTGCTGACGCTGCAAAGCTAGAAATATCGAAGGGTGGCAAGGGAAGGATCAACGAAAAGCTTTTTGCTGTAGTAAAGAAGCTTCCCTTCCCTTTTGACAAAAGAGAGTTTGTGATGAGATATGTATGGCGAAAAGGGCATCAAGATGACACCATGTCCATTGCGTTTGTACCAGCTGAGGAGAAGGTGGATTATGGAGGAAATCTAGGAAAGCTTGTGAAAGCTACAACAAGTGGCATTCTCACTGCCAAGAACATTAAAGACCAAGATGATGTTCTCCAATGCAAACTAACATTGACCCAGTTTATGGACTCAGGAGGGTATATTCCAGTAAAAGTTGTAGAAAGCACAATACCGAGAGCACTAGGTGCAATATCAGAGATCAGGAATTCCTTCCAGCGGGACGAAGAAATCGATAAAGCTGCACTGGCCTCTCTCGCCAACATCATCAAGAATGGGCACCAAGATTATACTGATGAGGAGAAGGGTGCAATCAGGGAGGGGAAGGAATTCTATGAGAAGTGCAAGGAGGACAAGAATTTTGATGATTTGAAGAGTCCTGATGAGATGGTCAAGATGAAGCTAGTTCATGATGATGGGGCAAGCAGTGGGACTTGTTTTGCCACTACTGTGGTTGATGCTAGTGTGGAGGAGTGTGCAGCAAATGAATTTTCCAAACTAGGCAACCGAGAAGACACAAGAAACGCAAGAAAAGTAGATGGAATAACCTTCTTGAAAGTCATCAAAGTAAATCCCCACACCATCTACTACGTAACAACAAGAGAATTTGGTCTCCCTGGTTTTGCTCCACGTGATGGTCGGAGTAAAATTACCTGGTTCAAGCAAGATGACGGCAAAGTTATCATTGACGTTACAGACACAGAGGAGCTTCATGAAGACTATCCAGTGAAGGCTGAGAATGTGTTTGTGAAGGCACACACAGTATGGGTGTTTGAGCCACTTGACCCTATTGGAGGTGTGCCACAAACATCAGTGACCCTGACAACAAATATAGACCTTGGTGGTGTCATAGACTTTGTAGTTTCAATCATGAAAAAAACAATTGTCCCAAAGTTTCTTGCACAAGTGTCAGACTTGAGGAAGAAGTTTGACAAGAGCCAAGAGATTGGAACCTTCAAGAGACAGCAGATCATTCAAAAGTTTGAGGATATTGCAATCGAGGGAGTACCAGGGATTGAAAGTCACTTTGACGAGATTGATGGAGCTCAAGAGATCAGTAGTGGGTTGACTGGGCAGGTTTTGATAAAGGCAGAGAAGGGAGTGGGATGGGGGAAGACTTCAATAACTGTAAGATCATCCCACAAGGAAGTTGCAGCATTCTTCTGGGACTTTAAAAGTGGAGTTGAATCCCAGCTTGTGAGTCACAGAGTTAACAACAAGACACTTGTAATCACAGTTAAACACAAAGGGCGTCTCACAGCTGTAAGGTGCTTTGAGGCTGGCCAGATGAAGACAGATGTTGAAATGATGACTAGACAAATAGGTTTAGGAAAAACTGCTAGCAAAAAGAGTGTAATTAAGCACCTGAGCATGGCAACTGATGCTGCTTACTACTTCGACAATCTGCTGAAGAACACAGAAGCAGGGGAACAGGATGGGAGGAGGTTTGGAGAGCAGCTGATGGAGAGAGTGAAGAAAAGGAATGTTGGGGACAGTAAGGTAGAGGCCGTGAGGCAATTCATTGCTGCCAATAAGGCACTGAAAGAGATTACAGAGCAGCATGGTTTCATGAGAACTATGCTGTATGCTGTTGTAATGAACAAATTTAAAAGGAGAGCGACAAATGAGGGAGAAGTTAAGAGTGAAGAGGAAGCCAGGGGGTGGGAGATTGGGAGTGCAATGACAGCAGTTATGTTGACCACAGCAACTGCAAAGCATGCTGTTGACGAGTGGGCTCATCAATTCACTGAATTGCAGGAGGTTATGAATGAACAAGCGTGGTTAAGGCCAATGCTTGAGGAGATTGTGATGAAACTATTTATGAAGTCTACAATAGGCTTAAAAGCAAGGGTCACTATTGGTGCTGCCACAAGCATGCTTGATTTGGTGACCGATGTGTATGTGACTTACATGCTTTGGAGTGATGAGAAGTATGGGTACTTTAAGGCTTCTTTGGCAAGTTTGATGGTTTCTATTGGGATTCAGATGCTTTTTGTTTGGGGTCAAAACAACAAGTTGGGGATAAAGAGAGTGTTAAGGGAATGGTTTCCAATTTTGATTGGATTTAAGCCTGCTATTGATGCTTACAGGGTAGCAACTGGAGCAAAGCAAGAGGTTGGGGCTGCAACTGACCCAATTTATGAGATGACAGTTATAAAATGTGTTGAGATGTTTGCTGAGGCAATCCCTGGAGGGATCATCCAACTTATGGCTATATTAACCAGTGACAAAGATGTTGGAACTTCAGCATGGCTTTCAGTTGCAGTGTCAGCAATTACAACAGGCTTTGCCTCAGCAACAATTAGTTACGACTTTGACACAGACCCTGCTAAGAGAGAACACACACCAGACTTTTATGGGTACATACCTGCAAAAGCAAGTAAGAGAACAGTAGTATTTGTGTCAATGTTGCTGTTCACCGCAGGAATGTTTCTAATAAGGTGTACAACAATAGTTCTTCTTGGGCTGATGGGAGGTAGTTGGGCCTTTCTCTACATTGGAGCTGACCTTGGTCTGTACATGTTCGTGAAGTTATTGCGGGGAGACTTTTGGTACTGGATACCATCAGGGGGTAACATAGAGTTTGTGAGCAGTATTATCTGCAGAGTGTTAGTAAAGATCATTGTAGACTTCACTTCAATGGTGCAGTTTAGACATCCTAATGAAGTTGGGGGAGCCTATTGGTTGTTTGGTCTTTTGTTGACGATGGGAAGCCTCCCAGTGTCAGTATATATAGCTTCACCTTATGTTGATGAGAGAGCAATTGATATTGCGTCATCAATTGTGAAGTATTTCATACTAATAACTACCCTATGCTTTGCTGTCTTCTTTTGGAACATTGAGAAGAAGTACTGGCATACCTTCTGGAGCACACAGAGATCAAAGGATATATCAATGGCATATTTTCTTGAAGGAGAAAGTGATGCTATAAAGATTGAGGTCTTTGGGTGCTCAAGGCATCAGTGGGTCTCAATTGAAGGAGAAATTAAGAAATGGGTTAAGATGAACTGGGCAAAATGGGAAGAGGAGCAGCCAGAGTGGTTCACTGATGTCATGAAGGCTAAAGTACCTGTAGACTTTATTCCAGCAGATGGAGATGCTAGAAG
>BRYA01000949.1:0-12650 GCA_030267965.1 Triparma columacea | reverse complement strand
ATCAAAGGCTGATAACGTAACTGGAGTGATTAACCCCCCCTCTAAACCAAGCAGCGGGGAGGTGAGAATTTTGAACTTTTATATGACAGATTTGACGTGGCACAGCCAAACCCAATGCTGATGAGAGGGGGGGAAGGAGGGTTGTCGAGGGAGGGAGTTCAACGGTGTCCAAGGAGAAAAAATATGGGGCCTTTAGTGCTCGTGAGGTCGCAACTCACTTTTTGTTTCCACACTCTGGTACGATAATTTTGATCACGGAGGGAGTATTATGCCTAGAGGAACGCCGGAATTCTTTTAAATCGCTCGTAACTAAATAAATTGAAGAGTTATTGTACTGTGAATCGTTTGTCAACCTTGGAGTCCAAGACCAAAATTTTTCAGACGGTTATTAAACACAAAACGAACTACACTTCTGCACACTCCCACCCGTAAACCGTCCGGATCTCGTATTTTTAATCAATTTCGTCCATTTTGAAAATTCCCATTTTCACCTCTCCTAGTAGAATCAATCCACACTCCATTTCAGAACAACATCATTTTCCTACACCTTAACCCCAACCAAACTAAACCCTTACCCTAACCTTAACAGAGATCAACCGTTTAAAGCTACATACCAGACGTGAGGTACTCCGTACTTCTGCACTTTTTAGCTCGTTGGACCTGCTTAAAGGGCAACAATCCAGGGCAACCCCCAACCAACTTACGCCGTGGTTGAGGAAAGATATATTGTTGTGGGGTTGAGGAAATCACACCGTTAGGGCACTCCGTCGGACGTGTTTCTCTACCCGTCACTTTCGAGTCGGTTAAAAACACCCTAAAGCCCTTTACACTTCTTACCTACATCCCTGGCGCCCGTGGTGGTTAGAAAGCTGTGATTTTAACAATTTGGCGAGGAATACAATGAGCGACGAGCTCGACCTCGACGCAACGATAGACAGGCTTGTTTCTGTCAAGAATAGTAAACCTGGGACGGAGGTCAACTTGCCTGAAGATGACATAATATGGCTATGCCGAAAGTCAAGAGAGGTGTTCTGCTCCCAGCCAATGCTCCTGGAGGTCCAGGCCCCTATTCACATATGCGGCGACACCCACAGGCAGTTCTTCGACCTCCTTCGCCTCTTTGAAACCGGGGGCTTCCCCCCCGACGGGAACTATATATTCATGGGGGACTATGTGGACAGGGCAAAGCAGAGCATAGGTGAGGAGGGAGGTTGAGGAGTAGGTGGGGAGTAGGGTGCTAGTGGGGCTAGGGGGGGGGGAAGAGCGAGGTGACACCTTTTTTGTGTGAGGAGAGATCTACCCTGACCCCCTTTTACCCTTCCCTCCCTCTCCCTCCCCTCTCCCGTTCGCAGAGACCATTAGCTTGCTGCTCTGCTACAAGATTAAGTACCCGGAGCAGTTCTTTCTACTGAGGGGGAACCACGAGTGTGCGTCTCTCAACAGAATTTACGGCTTCTACGACGAGTGCAAGAGAAGGTATAGCGTGAAGCTCTGGAGGATCTTTGCCGACTCCTTTAATTGCATGCCGGTGGCCGGGGTTGTGGAGGACAAAATTATCTGCATGCACGGCGGCATCTCCCCCGACCTCGAGAGGCTGGGGCAAATCTTGGAAATCCCGAGGCCCACTGACGTTCCGGATGAGGGCCTCCTCTGCGACCTCCTCTGGGCCGATCCAGACCCCACCATTTCTGGGTGGGGGAGGAACGCGAGGGGCGTCTCCTACACCTTTGGTCACGACGTTGTCGAGGAGTTCCTCGAGACCCACGACCTCGACCTCATTTGCAGGGCTCACCAGGTGGTGGAAGACGGCTACGAGTTCCAGGCGAACAGGAGGTGAGTTTGTTGAGGGGTGGAGGGGTGAAGGGGGATGACGGGGCGACGGGGAGAAGGGGGGGCACGTAAAAGAAAAAAGAAATAAAACTATAGGAGCCAGTAGCCAGGAGCAAGGAGCCACACCTATGCGCCACTTGGTCGCCTCGCAGCCTAGAAACTAACCCTCTGCTCTCCCTCCCCCCCTCCCCCCCTCCCCCCCCCACCTACTACCACCCATGCAGCCTCGTCACAATTTTTAGCGCCCCTAATTACTGCGGAGAGTTCGACAATGCCGGAGCTATGATGTTAGTAGGGGAGGATTTAAAGTGTAGCTTCAAGGTCCTCCGCCCTGCCCATCACAAGAGGTTTATGGCAAAGTGATAATGGGAGCGATTCACGAGCAGAATGAAACAGGAGCAGGATGAGCAGGACGATAGAGGAGGGCGAGCGAGGGAGCGAGGTAGCGAGGGTTGGAGTAATTTAGGGAGTGGGAGCTGAGCGAGGATATTTATTAGGGTTTCTGCTTGTAGGTCGAGAGAATTCAATAAGCATATCTTTTTTGAGCAGAACAACGAACGAAAGAACGAGCATTGCGTTTCTTCGGCATTTCCTTTAGCCCCAAAGGCGTATAGCAGTTTCCCCCATAAATTCGTTGTTTTCCTTCCCCTCCTTCCGTCCCTCCTTTTTCTCCAAAATTAATCCATCTTATAAATTTAGGTAAGTCATCATATTTTGCACCCAAAATCATCACAAACCCTCTTCAGCTACCTAATGTAACCGTATCGACTACAGTTACACGTGTATACCCACCGGATCATATATATTGGCATTCTTCCTCGGAATTCCCCCCGCTTCACTATTTTGGCTTATTTGTAGCGATTCAGATTGTTTTTTCGACCATTACGGCACATTATTGTCGTATCAAACGAAATATTTACTCATAGAATCGTTAATTGGACTGCATCGTACTGCAAAGCTCTCAAAAATGACATTCACAAATATCACGTCTTCCCTCCCTTCCCACTTGTTCCATTATCACCCCCCTGACACCCCCCACACCCAACTGTAGAATGTTTGAAGCTCGTCTTACCCAGGGAAAGATATTGAAACAGATCCTCGAGGCTCTTAAGGTAAGTATCTGCCAAATGTGACCAGCTGTGTGGTTCCCTCCGAAGCGAAGAAAGTCATAAGGAAATGTCTCATTGCCCCCCCCCCCCCCCTCCTCTCTCTCCTCCCCCCTCCCAACTCAGGATCTCGTCCTCGATGCCAACATTGACTGCTCCGAGGAGGGCCTTTCCATCCAGGCTATGGACAGCTCCCACGTCTCCCTTTGCGCCGTTGCCCTCCGCAGTGATGGCTTCGACCACTTCCGTTGCGACAGGAACATCAGTCTTGGATTCAACAGCAGCAACCTCGGCAAGATCCTCAAATGCGCCGACAACACCGACATCATCACCCTCAAGGCCGAGGACTCTGCCGACAGCCTTACCCTCATGTTCGAGAGTGAGAAGAACGACCGCGTGAGCGACTTCGAGCTCAAGCTCATGGACATTGACGCTGACCACCTCGGCATCCCTGACACCGAATACAAGACCACTATCAGCATGCCCTCCGGAGAGTTCCAGAGGATCATCAGGGACTTGCAGGTTTTGGGAGACACCTGCACCATCGCAGTCAACAAGGACGGAGGTGAGTGTGTGTGTGTGCGTGATCGGGGGCTGCAACGGTGCTCGGGGAAAGGGGGGGGGGTACTGGTTCGTTCCTCAGACCACAGACCATAGGGGTATGCCAACAACCAGCAAGAGATCCTTTCTTACCCTTTCTTCCCCCCAAACCCCCCCCCCACCCACCCCCAAACAGTCCGTTTCTCCGTCTCCGGAGACCTCGGCACCGGAAACGTCCTCGTCCACGCCACCTCTGGAGTCGACAAGGAGGAGGACTCTGCCGTCACCATTGACATGGAGGAGCCTGTCGAGCTCACCTTCGCCCTTCGTTACCTCAACTTCTTCACCAAGGCTACCTCCCTCGGCCCCACCGTCGTCATCTCCATGTCTCCTGATGTTCCCGTCGTTGTCGAGTACCCCATCGACCAGATTGGACACATTAAGTACTACCTCGCCCCCAAGATTGACGACGAGGGAGATGAGTAAAGCTGCACAAGAGTCAAGTTCGTGAAAAAAAAAGCTAGAAGAGGCGAAGGGTGTTTTGTTTGGGCGTTTACTTGGGCGGCAGCGATGGGGAGGCAACGAAGACAAACTTGTGAAACACCTTGGCGTTAATGTTTACCCGCAGCTTCGGTTAATAATAATCGGCAATGTGTTCGTACCGCCAAGAAGAACGGTTTGCGAAGAAATTGCTATCTACTATTCAAGTTGTCATCGTTTCATAGTGTTATCTGTAGTTTGCGGGGTGTGTGGGGGGCAAAATGTAAAAAGATTTTTTTCGATGAAGTCCCAAGGCCCAAAAGAACACGCAAGCTTATCGGTCAGCCCCTTCCAATTCAATAATCTTCCAATGAAATTCTCTCTCATCTCCGTTCTTGCCCTTGCCGCGTCCACTGCTGCCTTCCAGCCCACTGGTGAGTTCGAATACTTCGACTACAAACCTTTCTGCCAAAAAATCCCCCTCCATTTCCGTGCCGTGGGAGTAGGTGGCGCAACTAGGGGGTTTTGAGGTGTGCAGGCGTTTCTTGGTGCAGTATTTCAGGCATTTCCTGTTGTCTTCTATACACAGAAACACTCCTAGACAGGATAATCTGTTAGATATCCCGAATCCATTGAGATGAACCCCAGTGAGGTGTCCAAGTGAATCGTGTTGTGATTCGTAGATTTCTCAGAACTTCATTTGCTAACCCCCTCAACAATAGGAATCGCCAGACCTGCGTTTGCTCCTGCTGTTCGCCACACCAGTTCTCCCCTCGCCCTCGATGCCGCCAAGCTTTCTGTCGGTGATCTCTCCGATGCTGACCTCAAGGGCAAGAAGGTTCTCCTTCGTTGCGACTTGAACGTCCCCCTTGACGGTAAGACCATCACCGATGACACTCGTATCAGGTCTTCCATGCCTACTATCGAGTACCTCGTCTCCAAGGGAGCCAAGGTCTTTGCTTGCAGGTGAGAATTTGGGATTGTGTGACGAAGGGTGAGGGGGAGAGGAGCTTGATGAGGAGCGTGAAGAGGAGTGTGAAGGGGAGCGCGATTAGCAAAAATAGAGCTTAGAATGAGCTGCGCAACTTCACGAACTTCACATCTAACGAACTGCACAACTTCATGAACTTCATGAAACTCCAACAAATGATGATGAGAGACGACTCATGGCAGTGTATAACTACTTGCATTCAATTCCTCTAACCTTCCTCGCTCCTCGCCTCGCCGCAGCCATCTTGGCCGCCCCAAAGACGGACCCGAGGACAAGTTCTCCCTCGCTCCTTGCGCCGCAAGGATGACCGAGCTCCTCGGCAAGGAGGTCAAGCTCGCACCCGACTGCATCGGAGATGCCGTCGCCGACATGGCCTCGTCCGCCGCCGACGGCGACGTCGTTCTCCTTGAGAACACCCGCTTCTACAAGGAGGAAACCAAGAACGAGGCCGAGTTCGTTAAGAAATTCGCCGCCCCCTACGACATGTTCGTCAACGACGCCTTTGGAACCGCCCATCGCGCCCACGCTTCCACTGAGGGAGTCACCAAGTACCTCTCTCCCTCCGTCTCTGGATTCCTCCTCGCCAAGGAGCTCGAATACCTCGACGGAGCCGTCAACAACGGCGAGAAGCCCATGGCCGCCATCGTCGGTGGATCCAAGGTCTCCTCCAAGATTACCGTCCTTGAGACCCTCCTCGACAAGTGCGACACCGTCATCGTCGGTGGTGGTATGGTCTTCACCTTCCTAAAGGCCAAGGGCCTTTCCGTTGGAACCTCCCTCGTCGAGGACGACTTTGTCGAGACCGCCAAGGCTGTCATGGCTAAGGCCGAGAAGGAGGGAAAGAGGTTCATCCTCCCTTCCGATGTCGTCGTCGCCGACGCGTTCGCCCCCGATGCCAACACTCAGATTGTCCCCGCCACCGCCATCCCCGACGGGTGGATGGGACTCGACAACGGACCCGATGCCACCAAGGAGATTTCCGAGGCCCTCTCCACGTGCAAGACCGTTATCTGGAACGGTCCCATGGGAGTCTTCGAGTTTGATGCCTTTGCCAAGGGAACCTTTGCCATTGTTGACGTCCTGGAGGAGATCACGAGCAGGGGAGCATGCACCATCATTGGAGGAGGAGACTCTGTGGCTGCTGTCGAGAAGTCTGGCAAGGCCGACAAGATGAGTCACATCTCCACCGGAGGAGGAGCCTCCCTCGAGCTCCTCGAGGGCAAGATCCTCCCTGGAGTCGCCGCACTTGCCGACGCCAAGGTCGCCGCTTAAATGAGGAAAAGAGAGAGCTCAGTCTCGAATTGGAAAACAATCCAGTAATTTGTTGCGAGAAAAATATTAGACTTTATTTGCGAGGATAGGGTTAGGCGGAATTATGGGGGGGGGTTGGTTTGGGCGCGTTGGAAGTTGGAAGGGTTAGGGCAAGGGGATGGGAGGCAAGGGAATGGGAGGGGGGGATAGGAAATGTGATGAACGTTGTTTCAAAGCTATAGTATTTTTTAATATAGGGAGGAAGGCGACAGTACCGAGGGCGTTGAGAGGAAGTCTGTGTATATAGGGTCCGTGCGACTCTTTGGGTCGATTTGGGGGATTGGGAAGGATGGAAGGGTGCAGCACATATATAACAATTTTTTGTTATTGGGAAGATATAGCGTACTTGAAATGGCAATCTGGGAACAAACGCCGATTTTAGGACTGGAAACACGAAGACATGGAGGCATAGACGGAGTTCAAGGTGTGAACTTTTAATTCTCCAAAACCCTCAAAACAATTTCTGAATACACCAATCTCATTTACATCGCATTGTCGTATTCGTTGCAACAAGAAGATCGATAATACTACACAACACTCAGAAAATAGAGTTTCACGGCTTTAAGTGTTGACTGAAGCATATTACTAGCTCACACCACTCCCGGCCACCGTCGTGAGCACAAGCAATTTTGTCCTCATTTGGAAGGTGAGAATGTGAAGAGAGGGACAAAAGGGCTTTACATTGGATCGGAGCGGTATATATATATATATGGGGGTTCTATGTGCCTGATCGTGATGATGAGGCCTGCCCCCATCCTGCAACTTGCCAGATGAGGACTGGCGTTAGGCACTTGCGAAGGACTCTCACAGATTGGTTTTTTTTTTGGAAAACATGAAATCGCGCAATATGAACCACTATACGAGTATGCTAATCTACGGCGTCTTCACTCACACCAAAAAATCGCTGCTTCGCCGTCATTTTATTAACGCACGTCGATCGCGAACGCATGATTTTCAGCACCCAATCAAGATCGTCATGGAGGGTGAGGTTGAAGCAGATGCGGGAGTCGTCGTGAATGACGCCGGCAAGACCAACTATGCCTCCGAGCCCCCCTCAGGCCCCAATCACACACCCTCCGCAATACATGGCACCGTAGATATCGATTACACAGCTCTTGGCCCCGAACAAGTCAAACTTGTGAAACTTCTGGATGACCGAGGAGCCGTTGAAGGCCTCATCGACAACTCTACCGGCGCCGATGTGAAGATTATGGAGCTCGCTGATGTCTTTCACGACGAGCGCAAAAAGATCATTGACTTTCTCCTCACTGATTGTGATCAGGGCAAGTTCCGAAGGAAGACCCTCCATGAGTATGACGAAAAGGAAGGAGTCATTCACAGACTCGTCTACTGGCAGCACTACGGCAGCAGGAATAAGTTTGTCGAATTTCTCCTCGACGTCAGCGTTGTCTCCCCCGACGAATCGACGAGCATTATGGAGTTGACACCCCTTGATGAGGACAAACTTTCTGATGAGGCAACTGCAAACCTTGTCGAGATTCTAGATCAAATGAAGACAAAGACTGTCAAGCGAGGTGTCATTAAGGGCGAGCTCAGTTTCTCTGATTTTGAGTTTGGTCAAACTGCAGTTACAATGGTGGGAACTCTCAAGGCAGAAGAGAGGGTTAGAGAGGCAAAATCAAATCTAGACGTCAACACAGTCAAAAGATTAAAATCTGCATGGTCAAACCTTGAAAGGATAAATAGCAGCATCAGCAGTGTCAAGAAAGGAGCTTTCAAGGATGTCTTTGTCTCATTGAAGGGAATTCTTGATGAAGTGATGAAGAAGTTCAGACAGCCTGCAGTAATTGACGAGCGCAGGAAAAGACACTTCGTGGAGGAAGTCATGCCCAGGGCACCGCCTCTGACAAGAGAGGAGGACGCAATGTTGGAGAGGGTTGGGAGTCTAGAGAAGGAACTTCACACAAAGGGGAAGAGAGTCAAGGGGACAGTGAAGGAGGCGGTGGACAAGTTCCTGTGGAGAGAGGAGGACAAGGTGTGGGCAGCCTTTGGGGTCACTGTGGACAAGTCAGCAAAGGGTGTATTGGCAGAGCAATTTCTGCTTGACACATTTGAGAAGTCTGAGAAACACTTCAAAGATAATGGGAACTTACCAAGGGTGATCAGGAACAATTTTGAGGGAACTAGAAGCTTGCACTATCATTTGGGCGTGAAGGTCCCTGCGGCCACCAATCGACTATTTGAAATTTGGTTTGTGTGGAAGAAGGTTAAATTGGACAATGGCCAGACTGCATACATGACAGGATTTGTGCCTTTGCGTGAATATTATGGGGCAAGCTTCACCAACCTTAGCAAGGATGGCTTTGTAGTTGGAGTAACAAGAGGAATCTACATCATGGCCGAGGTTGCCCCAAATGTCTGCAGAGTGACACGCATTCAAACAGTTGATCTGAAATTCAGTGGCATTCATAAGACAGTGATGGACAATGCTATTGACTACCTTGCAAGGAGTCAGCTTGTGGAGGCCAATAGGTTGCAGGAGAAGTTCAGGAGGAACAGGAAGGAAGTTGATGCCGAGGTCAGGGGGGTTTTGGTGGAGAGAATGAGGGAGGGCGTAGAGTTGGAGGAGGACCAGAAGAAAGTGTTTGGGGAGTTGGAGGAGCTCTTTGGTGGGGAGGAGGAAGGAGGGTGGAGGCCACTCAAGTCACCTTATGAGGGAGTGAAGATGGAGGTCAAGAACAA
This sequence comes from Triparma columacea, assembly GCA_030267965.1. Classification (NCBI taxonomy): domain Eukaryota; class Bolidophyceae; order Parmales; family Triparmaceae; genus Triparma; species Triparma columacea. The sequence goes on along the minus strand of BRYA01000949.1, from coordinate 3,689 downwards.
GCAGCAGGAGAAAGGAAAAAAGACACTCGGTTTTGGAAGAGCAAAGTGTGTTGCCGACTGTTCAGCAGAGGAAGCAGCTGCTTGGTTCTTTGAGTACTGCAGCAGGGAGAGGACAGCAGTGAATAGAGAGGAAGGGAATCCTGCAAGGCTGGAGATAAAGGAGAGTGGCAAAGGAAGGGTGAATGAAAAGCTGTTTGCATCAGTAAGGAAACTTCCTTTCCCTCTTCACAAAAGAGAGTTTGTGATGAGATATGTATGGCGAAAAGGACATCAAGACAGCACTATGTCTGTAGCATTTGTACCAGCTAAAGAGCAGGTAGACTATGGGGGAAATCTAGGAAAACTTGTGCGAGCAACAACAAGTGGCATTCTCACTGCCAAGAATATTGAGGACCACAATGGTGTTCTCCAGTGCAAACTTACATTGACCCAATTTATGGACACAGGGGGGCACATTCCAGTGAAAGTTGTCGACAGAACAATACCACGAGTACTAGGTGCGATATCAGAGATCAGGGACTCCTTCAAGCAGGACGAAGAGGTTGATAAAGCTGCACTGGCCTCTCTTGCCAACATCATCAAGAATGAACACCAAGATTATACTGATGAGGAGGAGAAGGCGATTAGGAAGGGGAAAGAGTTTTATGAGAAGTGCAAGGAGGATGAGAACTTTGATGATCTGAAGAGTCCTGATGAGAGGGTCAAGATGAAGCTAGTTCATGTTGATGGGGAGAGTGTCGTAAGTGGGGTAGCTACAACTGTAGTTGATGCTAGTGTGGAGGAGTGTGCTGCCTATGAGTACTCAAGCCTCTACAGTAGAAGTTGGAAAAAATTGGCTTCACAGTCAGGTTTTTCTCAACTGAACACAAGGTTTGTAAACAACCACACTCTCTACTACATTAATACAAGGAATCTTGGCATCCCTGGATTTGCTCCTCGTGATGGGAGGAGTAAAGTGACCTGGTTCAAGCAAGATGATGGCAAAGTAATTATTGATGTTGCAGACACAGACGAACTTCAGGTAGACTTTCCAGTGAAGGCTAGGAATGTTTTAGGGAAGGCACACACAGTATGGATGTTTGAGCCGCTTGACCCTATTGGAGATGTGCCACAAACATCAGTGACTTTCACAACAAAGGTAGACCTTGGTGGTATTTTCTTCTCTTCCATCATGAACAAGATTGCACCAAGGTTTCTCGGATTAGTCTCAGACTTGAGAAAGAAGTTTGAAAAGAGCAAAGAGATTGACGCCTTCAAGAGACAGCAGATCATTGCAAAGTTTGAGGAGATTGCAATTGAGGGAGCACCAGGGATTGAAAGTCATTTTGACGAGATTGATGGAGCTCAAGAGATCAGTAGTGGGTTGACTGGACAGACATTGATAAAGGCAGAGAAGGAAATGGGGTGGGGGAAGACTTCAATAACTGTGAGAGCATCCCACAAGGAAGTTGCAGCATTCTTCTGGGGCCTTAAAAATGGAGTTTACTCCCAGCTTGTGGTTCACAGAGTTAACAACAAGACATTTGTAATCACAGTCGAACAGGAAGGGCATCTCACAGCTGTAAGGTTCTCAGAGGCTGGACAGATGAAGACAGAAGTTGAAATGATGACTAGACGTAAGGGTTTAGGAAAGACTGCCAGCAAACAGAGTGTAATTAAGCACCTGGGTTTGGCAACTGATGCTGCTTACTACTTTGATAATCTGCTGAAGAGCACAGAATCAGGGGAACAGGATGGGAGGAGGTTTGGAGAGCAGCTGATGGCGAGAGTGAAGAGAAGGAAAATTGGGGACAGTAAAGTAGAGGTCGTGAGGGAGTTCATTGTTGCCAATAGGGCACTGAGAGAGATTACAGAGCAGCATGGTTTCATGAGAACTATGCTGTATGCTGTGGTCATGAATAAATTTAAAAGGAGAGCGACAAATGAGGGAGAAGATAATAGTGAGGATGAAGCCAGGGGGTGGGAGATTGGAAGTGCAATGACAGCAGTCATGTTGACCACGGCAACTGCTGCTCATGCTGTAGATGAGTGGGCACATCAGTTCACTGAAGTGCAGGAGGTTATGAATGAACAAGAGTGGTTAAGGCCAATGCTTGAGGAGATTGTCATGAAATTATTTATGAAGTCTAACTTAGGATTGAAGGCAAGGGTGACTGTTGGTGCTGTCACAAGCATGTCAGATTTGCTGACCGATGTGTATGTGACACATAAGTTTTGGAGAGATAAGAAGTATGGGTACTTTAATGCATCTTTGGCAAGTTTGGCAGTGTCAATTGGGATTCAAATGCTTTTGGTTTGGGGACAGAACAGCAAGTTGGGAATGAAGAGGGTGTTGCGGGAGTGCATCCCAATCTTGCTTGGGTACAAGCCCGCAGTAGATGCCTACAGGGTTGCAAAGGGAGAAAAACAAGAAGCTGGACATGCTGTTGATCCTATGTACGAGATGACATTTATGAAAGGGACTGAGATGTTTGCTGAGGCAATCCCTGGAGTGATTATCCAACTTATGGCTATAGCATCAAGTGACAAAGATGTTGGAACTTCAGCATGGCTTTCAATTGCAGTGTCAGCAATTACAACAGGCTTTGCCTCTGCAACTATTAGTTATGACTGGGACACAGACCCTGGTTTGAGAGAATCGGCACCAAACTTCTATGGGTACATACCTGCAAAAGCAAGCAAGAGAACAGTAGTGTTTGTGTCGATGTTGTTGTTCACTGCTGGAATGCTGCTAATAAGGTGTACAACAATAGTTCTTCTGGGGTTAATGGGAGGAAGTTGGGCCTTTCTCTACATTGGAGCTGACCTTGGCCTGTACTTGTTGGTTAAGACTTTGAGGGGAGACTTTTGGTATTGGTTGCCTTTGGGGGGTAACATAGAGATTATGAGTAGCATTCTTGCCAGAGTGATTATAAAGATCATCACAGACTTCACCTCGATTGCACATTTCAGACATCACAATGAAGTTGGGGGACTGTACTGGTTGTTTGGTCTTGTGTTGACAATAGGCAGCTTACCAGTGTCAATATTTGTAACTTCACCTTATATTGATGAGAAGCCCATTGAAATAGCATCATCAATTGTAAAGTATTTCATACCAATAACCTCTCTATGCTTTGCTGTCTTCTTGTGGAACATAGAAAGTAAGTACTTGCACACCTTCTGGAGCACGAAGAGATCTAAGGATATGTCAATGGCATACTTCCTTGAAGGAGAAAGTGATAAAATGAAGTTCGACGCTCTGAAGCTTTCAAGGCATCACTGGGTCTCTATTGAAGAAGAAATTAAGAAATGGGTTGGCTTAAACTGGGCTAAATGGGAAGAGGAGCAGCCAGAGTGGTTTACTGATGCGACAAAAGCTTTGGTGCCAGCAGAATTTATTCCAGCAGATGGAGATGCAAAAAGGAGAGAGAGTGTGAGGAGAGCAAGTGTTGATGCTGATGCTGAGGGTGGTCTAGCAGGTGCTGTGAGAGCAAGTATTAGAAGAGCAAGTGTTGGAAACGATGCTGGTGGAGATATTATAGGGGAAGGAGGTGGGAAGGCTAAAGGAAGAAGGGTTATGCCGAGGGATGATGATGATTTGGAGTAACTAAATTGGCAGCAACATTTGTAGGATGAAATGATTTGATTTGGTATTTTTATGACTATTGTAGGAGTATTTTAGGTGTATATGAGTAGTATGGCGATTT
>BRYA01000939.1:7672-22770 GCA_030267965.1 Triparma columacea | reverse complement strand
GACACGAATGGTCTTGTGAACGAGTGGAATAACAAGACAGCCGAGATTACAGGGTTCTCGAGGGACGAGGCTTACGGAAGGCCGTTGGTGTCTACTTTCATTAAGGAGAATCTTCGCTCTTCTGTCAAGTCAGTAATGGACAATGCGCTCAAGGGGAACGAGAGGTGAGTAATGAAATGTGTACTTCAACGATTCACGATTCTCTGCTTGGAAACCTTAACTTACCATATTTTATCTTTTCTTTCATTTTCGTTTCTGTCCTACCGCAGTTCCAACTATGAGCTTGAGCTCGAAACAAAGACGAAGGAGACCCGTTATCTGCTCGTGAATGCCACAACTCGTCGTGATCAAGACAGAAACATTATTGGTGTGGTGGGAGTAGCCCAGGACGTGACGGAGACCAAAAAGAACGAGAACGCCATTACAGCCGTGGCTCGCGAGCTACGCCAGCTCGTTGATACTGCTAACGCTCCTATCTTCGGTATTGATACGAATGGTCTTGTGAACGAGTGGAATAACAAGACAGCCGAGATTACAGGGTTCTCGAGGGATGAGGCTTACGGAAGGCCGCTAGTGTCTACTTTCATTAAGGAAAACCTTCGCTCTTCTGTCAAGTCAGTAATGGACAATGCGCTCAAGGGAAACGAGAGGTGAGAAATGATGTGTACTTCGACGATTCACGATTCTCTGCTTGGAGCCTTAGCTTACCATTTTTATCTTTTCATTTATTTTCGTTTCTGTCCTACCGCAGTTCCAACTATGAGCTTGAGCTCGAAACAAAGACAAAGGAGACCCGTTATCTGCTCGTGAATGCCACAACTCGTCGTGATCAAGACGGAAACATTATTGGTGTGGTGGGAGTAGCCCAGGACGTGACGGAGACCAAAAAGAATGAGAACGCCATTACAGCCGTGGCTCGCGAGCTACGCCAGCTCGTTGATACTGCTAACGCTCCTATCTTCGGTATTGACACAAATGGTCTTGTGAACGAGTGGAATAACAAGACAGCCGAGATTACAGGGTTCTCGAGGGACGAGGCTTACGGAAGGCCGTTGGTGTCTACTTTCATTAAGGAAAACCTTCGCTCTTCCGTCAAGTCAGTAATGGACAATGCGCTCAAGGGGAACGAGAGTTCCAACTATGAGCTCGAGCTCGAAACTAAGACAAAGGAGACCCGTTATCTGCTCGTGAATGCCACAACTCGTCGTGATCAAGACGGAAACACTGTAGGAGTGGTGGGAGTAGCCCAGGACGTGACGGAGACCAAAAAGAACGAGAACGCCATCACAGCTGTGGCTCGCGAGCTACGCCAGCTCGTTGATACTGCAAACGCTCCTATCTTCGGTATTGACACAAATGGTCTTGTGAATGAGTGGAATAACAAGACAGCCGAGATTACAGGGTTCTCGAGGGATGAGGCTTACGGAAGGCCGCTAGTGTCTACTTTCATTAAGGAGAATCTTCGCTCTTCTGTCAAGTCAGTAATGGACAATGCGCTCAAGGGAAACGAGAGCTCTAACTATGAGCTCGAGCTCGAAACAAAGACAAAGGAGACCCGTTATCTGCTTGTGAACGCAACCACCCGTCGAGGTCTAAAATCCCAAGTTACTGGTGTAGTGGGAGTGGCCCAGGATGTGACCGACGATCGCAAGCATTCCGCCGAGCTCCAGAAGATGCATTCAATGCGTGCCTCTCAGGAAGCTAAAGTTGAAACAGAGCGTAACATGACAGCCTATTTTGCCCACGAGCTGCGAAATCCCCTCCACGCCATCGACATTGCGCTGAATTTGATGCCGAGCAACCTCGAGACCGTGGAACATGAAGCCTACGACTTGTGCCAAAGCATGAAACTCTGCACGTCGTTCATGTCATCAATTATGAACAACCTTCTTGATGTAAGGAAGATGGAGGAAGGGAAGATGAATCTCCACTTGAAAGCGACTTCGATATCCGCGATAATCGGAGAAGTGGAGAAGATGCTTCGTCCTTCTGTCAAGAGCGGCGTGAAACTCATATTGAAGTTAGTTGACCTCACTGAGAATGACTGGGTGATGGCTGACGCTCACCGGCTGCAGCAGATTTACACCAACGTGATCACCAATGCAATCAAATACACTAGCAAGGGAAGTATCACACTGAGCTTCCGCTGGGATGGTGATTTTGGCGTCTTCCATTGCGTTGACACGGGGCCAGGGATCCCCAAAAGTGAGCAGAAGGACCTCTTTGGCAGGTTCGTCCAGAGAGGCGGCGCCCCAGGTACGGGCCTGGGCCTTGCTATCGCGAAGCACCTTGTCGACATCTGCGTAGGGTCGATCCATTTCATCTCCGATCCTTCTGTCGCCCCTGGAACGACATGCGTGGTGAGAATTCCGTTCACCAAGTGCGCGCAACCAACCAAGGCAAGGATCGAGGAGAGCGAGCAGGCTAATGAGCCCATCAAGCGCGCCTTGCGATTCTTGATCATCGACGATATCTCCATTAACCGGAGCATGCTCAAGCGAAGGCTAAAAAAGTTCATCGCCAACTCCCCCGAGACGACCTTCTGCCAGGCCGTCAACGGGGAGGATGCCCTTAAAATCTGCGACAGCTCCGAGTTCGACGTCATTGTCGTGGACCAGTTCATGGAGGAGGCGGGGGGGGTTCTCTTAGGCACGGATGTGGTGAAAGAAATGAGGAGGAGGAAGATTGGCAGCGTCATTATCGGTTGCTCAGGGAACGATATATCCTCGATATTCCTTGCCAACGGTTGCCAGTACGTCTGGAAGAAGCCCATGCCTAACAATGAAATCATCATCAAGCAGCTCAAGAATGCGCTGGAACACGTCCCGTTCTCAGAAGAGAGGGGCTGGACGCCATGGGAGGGAGAAGGGGAGGATGTAGAGTAGTTAAAGATGTGAATTTGAACGAGCGAAAAATGAAACTGATTGAAATTTATGGTGAACCAAACCTCAAAAAAAGGAAAAAATCAGGTATGTTCCATTGCGTAGTTTTTTGCCTTTTAGCGTAAACAGTCGCGTATAAGAGCAATTTATAGTGTCAGGATAGTTTCAATTTTCCTTTTAAAATGCGTCCTTGTCGATTTTTGTGATTCTACATTCACACGGGATCGGAGCAAATGTTCCAAACCACAAAAATTGACCACAAACAATAAACTAACCCCATCTCACCCCCATAGTTTGAAAGCATGGCAGCATTCACTAGCGGACCAGAGTGGAAAGATATCAGCGGTGATGGGGGAATCATGAAAAAGATTACCAAGGAAGGCGACGAGTCTAAGGGGACTGCTGATGATGGCATGGAGGTGCACGCTCACTACACGGGATACCTCAACGATCCCTCTGGGGACAAGTTTGACTCGTCTGTCGACCGTGGTCAGGTGTTTAAGTTCACTGTAGGCCAGGGTCAGGTGATCAAGGGATGGGACGTCACCTTCGCTGGGATGCACAAGGGAGAGAAGGCCACGATTGTCCTTCAGCCTGACTATGGTTATGGCGCCCACGGCAGCCCCCCCAAGATTCCCGGGGGGAGTGTTCTCTGCTTCGAGGTCGAGCTCATTGACTTCAAGGAGAAGGAGAAGGAGCTTTGGGAGATGACACCTGAGGAGAAGCTGGCCAAGGCGAAGTCCATCAAAGACGAGGCCACCGGCCTTTTCAAAGAGAAGAGGTTCGACGAGGCGGCGGAGCTTTACGACAGCGTTGCCCAGTACCTCGAAAACGAGGACGGTGCCATGGACGAGGAGGTTGAGAAGGTCTTTGTGGCTTCCCTCGGTAACGCCGCTATGTGCTTCATTAAATGCGCCAACTACCCCTCCGCGATAGCCTCTGCTTCTAAGGTTCTGAAAAACGAGGAGGGAAATGTCAAATGTCTTTTCAGGAGGGGCACGGCAAGGATGGAGCTCGGCATGCTGGAGGAGGCTAAGGTGGACTTGATGAGGTAAGACGACGAAGCGAATTGAGGGGGATGCTCGTGAATGTTATCCTGGACTAAACTGCCCTCCCACCCTCTCCCTTCTCCTCCCCAGCGCTTACAAGGCCGAGCCCAAGGACAAGGCAATTAGGAAGGCGCTCGCCACCTTAAAGGAAAGGAAGGCCGCCGCCAAGGCAAAGGAGAAGGCTGCCTTCGGGGGGCTGTTCGGAAAGGTTAGCATGTACGATGACCAGAAGGACGTCAAGGGGATTGTCATCCCCTCTGAGAACAACCCAAAGGTCTTCTTTGAGATGGAGCAGGGTGGAGAAAGCCTCGGCCGCATCGAAATGATGGTCTACGAGGACATCGTGCCTAAGACCGCTGCCAATTTTATCCAGCTCTGCACCGGGGAGGCCGGGAAGACCAAGGACGGCAAGGACATGACTTACAAGAACAGCACTTTCCACAGGGTCATCAAGGACTTCATGATCCAAGGAGGCGACTTCACCAACGGGGATGGGACCGGGGGTGTTAGCATATATGGCGACAAGTTCGAGGACGAGAATTTCGACCTTAAGCACGAAGGCCCCGGCCTGCTGTCCATGGCCAACGCCGGCCCCGGAACGAACGGCAGCCAGTTCTTCATCACGAGCGCCGCCACCCCACACCTTGACGGGAAGCACGTCGTATTTGGGAGGGTCACTGAGGGAATGGAACTCGTCAGGAAGATCGAGGACGTAGAGAAAGGGCCTGCAGACAAGCCAGTGGTTGATATTATCATTAAAGAATGTGGCACTGTCTAAGGGGGTGGGAAATAGGAGGGCTGTGAGGCGCGACGGGGTAAATTAAAGCCAGGGTTGGGATTTCATCGTCTGTCTAAGGGGGTGGGAAATAGGAGGGCTGTGAGGCGCGACGGGGTAAATTAAAGCCAGGGTTGGGATTTCATCGTGCGCGTGGTTGAAGTCTTTTTTTGTTTGGGGTTAAGGTAAAAAAGGTTTCATGTGTTTCTTTCCTCCCTCATTCTTTCCGAAACTTGAAGCTTCACTTCTTTGCAAAAAAGATGATAAGGCACACCTGCCCAACCTGTCATTCCCCCGCCAATACTACCCGCATTTTACTTTATTCTTCGTCGTGTAGATGCTCTTACTTTTGTTCTAGTAAGTTACTCTCTGTAGGGCTCAGGAAAGTGGCCTCACCCCCACTTCCCCCGACGACCTTCTCAAACTTTCCCCTTTCCCTCCAGAGGCATGCGCCAGAAAGTTTCCCCGTCACAGCTGCATCAACCCCCCTTTGCCTCTTCCCACTTTCCCATCCTCCAAATCCAGCCTCAACGTCGCCTGCCTCCAGGGGGTGTATGCAGGGTACCTTGCCTTCAAGGTTTTCCCCTTGGAGGGTCAGGAATACCTGGTGGCGCCATGGGTCTACGAAGGGGTGGGGGGAGAACCGACGAAGGATGATTGGAAAATGTTGAGGACAGGACAGGTGGGTGATGGAGAGTCCGTGGTAAGGATTTCCAGGTGGCTGGAGCGAGCAAAGGGCCGGGGTGAGGATGGGGAGGTGGAAGGCGGAGAAGGGTTGGATGGAGCTGGTAACCTCAACGAGCCACTGCATACCGTATTCTGTATTTCCCACATGCCCCTGCATTACGTCCTCCCGCCCTTGGCCCCCCTGGAGGCCGAGTTTCAGGACGGCGCCAAGCTCCTCACGAGATACCTAAACAATCCCAATTACGTGGAGGGCATCATAAACGTTGAGGAATCTATCCCCCCCGCACTCAAAGCTCCGAGGGGGGTGTACACACAGGGTTTCAAGCGCGGGGTGAGCGCCTACGCTTGGAGGAAGTACATGGGGAGGAGCGGGCTGGGGTTGAAGGGGGAGGACAAGGTGTGGGTGGACGTTACAGAGGAATGGGGAGAGGAAGAGGTGAGGTACTGGAAGCTTGCAGTGGGGGAGGAGGGGGTGAGGTGTGAGGGGGGGAAGGTGTTGGTGTGGATTGGAGGGGTTGGCGTTGACAGGATCTTGGACGGCGTGAGGAGGTGGGTAGAGTTTCTTGGGGATGGCGGGGATCTGGAGAAGGTTATCGGGAGGAATAGGAGTGGATAAGAGGTTTGGTTAGAGGGTGGTGAGCGAAGCGGGTGGCGATTGAGTGGAGGGGCTGTGTGGCAAAAGGTTGCGTGGGAAGGGTTTCATCATTCCCGTATAAACTGAACCAGTCCGCGGTCTGTTATTGTTAGGGTTAAGGGGGGAAAAAGTAAATGGCAATTGTTTTTGACACGTTTTGTTCTGTTCGTTAATAAGCCCCCCTCTCACTCGAGGTCCCCCGCCTCCCCTCCCCCTCCACTTTTACCTACACCTTGAGAACGTCTTCCTCCTTTTTCTTGCAAAGTTCGTCAACCTTCTTCACGTAACTGTCTGCCAGCTTCTGCATGGACTCTTCCCCGTCCTTCTTATTGTCCTCCGAAATCTCCTTGGCCTTCTCCAGCTTCTTGACCTTTTCCACACCATCCCTCCTGGCATTCCGAACAGAGACCTTGGCCTCCTCTCCCATAGACTTACAAAGCTTGACCATCTCCTTCCTCCTCTCCTCGGTGAGGCTGGGGATGTTGATTCTGATGAGGTCCCCGTTGTTGTTCGGTGTCAGCCCCAGGTCGCTCTCTATGATTGCCTTTTCAATGTCCCCGCTGCTTCCCTTGTCAAAGGGCTGGATGGTCAGCTGCTGAGCTGAAGAAACCGAGACTGTGGCAAGAGAGTTCAGGGGGGTATCGGCACCGTAGTAAGAAACCATCACGCGATCGAGAATGGCAGGGGAGGCGCGACCGGTGCGGAGGGTTGAGAGGGAGTTGGAGAGGGCAGAGACTAAGAAGAGGGAAGGGGGTGGGAGCAAGTTAGACTTTGGTAAAGGATGAAGACAGGCGGGATTGTACAGAAGTGTAGCGTTTCGTTTATCAGTGTTGTGAAAGGAATGGATGTTGAATTGAGAAACCATGAGGTCCATGAGTTGCCTCCATCTCTCCCAAATTCAATATTTTCGATACCTTGAATCGTGGTAATCGATACAACGCGCTACTATTAACCAGCAGTTTCCGAATCCCATACTCCTGACCACTCCTCCTTGTCCAAAATCCCCCACCCCCCTCTGTCCTGATCTCACCTGAGTTTTCCATCCTCTCCTCGACCATCATTTCGATCTCATCCACAGTCTCAATGCCTGTACTCTCAGCATAGAGCATAGTCGTTCTTGAGGTCTTGAAATAGTAGGAAGAAGAGTAGGAAGAGGAGTAATATGAGGGATACATAGTGAGAGGTGAAGCTGACGACAGTGGAAGGTTTTGACTTTGTTTGTGAACATTTGACGGCAATATTAACGGTGAGATCCAGCATTGTACGTTAGATAATACGAGGAGAGCAATTACGGCAAACAATCCATGTTTGAACATATTGAGATTAGTTTATCACTTTTTCGTCTCTCCTCCACGCCAGAAGTGTCAATCATCAGAATATGAAAATTTGTACCTCGCTGTTTGCTTACGCAAGAGACCGTACACGTACAATTCTCTTTCGATAAGGGATTTTATTTTGCCTAAACAGATTGGTCTCAGATAAAACAATTGGACAATTGATTTAACAACGAAGAGTTACAGAAACTCCAGAATTACTCTCCACAAAACTTTAGGGATCTTCTCACGTGCCTCACTTTCCCTTAGCGGTGGGGCTTCAACTCCGTCAGTTCGCTTCCGCTTCCTAGCCGATCTCCTGGGTGGATCCTCCACGTGATCCCAGGTTCCCTTGAGGCACAGAAGAGCGTTGACGCGTTCGATCACAGCGACATTGCGGTGCCACCTATAATGGAGAAGGTCCTCGACAGTCGGCATATTTCTATCGGCAGCGGCAGCGATTAAGGCGGTGCAATTCAAGAAGCAGTCTTCACCGATGGAAACGGCAGGAGATAGAATGAGTTTCGTCAGGGCGGAGCAATTAGAGAAGGCTTCATCGCCAATCTCCGTCACTCCGTCCGGGATGGTGATGGCCGTGAGGGAGGAGCATCCTCTGAGGGCCTGATTGCCAATCATCGTCACTCCGTCTGGGATGGTGATGGCAGTGAGGGAGGAGCATCCAGAGAAGGCGCCATCGCCAATTGTCGTCACTCTGTCAGGGATGGTGATGGCCGTGAGGGAGGAGCATCCGTAGAAGGCGCCATCGCCAATTGTCGTCACTCCAATTGGGATGGTGATGGCCGTGAGGGAGGAGCAGTCTTGGAAGGCGCCCTCGCCAATCATTGTCACTCCGTCTGGGATGGTGATAGCCGTGAGGGAGGAGCATCCGTAGAAGGCGCATTCGCCAATTGTCGTCACTCCAATTGGGATGGTGATGGCCGTGAGGGAGGAGCAGTCTTGGAAGGCTTCTTCGCCAATCTTTGTCACTCCGTCCGGGATGGTGATGGCCGTGAGAGAGGAGCATCCAGAGAAGGCGGCAAGGCTAATCGACGTCACTCCGTCCGGGATGGTGATGGCCGTGAGGGAGGAGCAATCCCTGAAGGCGCCATCGCCAATTGTCGTCACTCCATCTGGGATTGTGATGGCCGTGAGAGAGGAGCATCCCAAGAAGGCGCCAATGCCAATTGTCGTCACTACGTCCGGGATGGTGATGGCCGTGAGGGAGGAGCATTCCATGAAGGCGGCATCGCCAATTGTCGTCACTCCGTCTGGGATGGTGATAGCCGTGAGGGAGGAGCATCCCCTGAAGGCGTAATCGTCAATCATCGTCACTCCGCCCGGGATGGTGATGGCTGTGAGGGAGGACCATCCGTAGAAGGCGCCATCGCCAATTGTCGTCACTCCGTCTGGGATTGTGATGGCCGTGAGGGAGGAGCATCCGTAGAAGGCACCATCGCCAATTAGCGTCACTCCGTCTGGGATGGTGATGGCCGTGAGGGAGGAGCATCCGTTGAAGGCGCCCTCGCCAATCTCCGTCACTCCGTCTGGGATGGTGATGGCCGTGAGGGAGGAGCATCCCTTGAAGACGCCCTTGGCAATCGTCGTCACTCCGTCTGGGATGGTGATGGCTGTGAGGGAGGAGCATCCTTGGAAGGCGCCAATGCTAATCGTTGTCACTCCAATTGGGATGGTGATGGCCGTGAGGGAGGAGCATCCGTTGAAGGCGCCCTCGCCAATTGTCGTCACTCCGTCCGGGATTGTGATGGCCGTGAGGGAGGAGCATCCGTAGAAGGCGCCATCGCCAATTGTTGTCACTCCGTCAGGGATGGTAATGGCCGTGAGGGAGGAGCATCCGTAGAAAGCGCGTTCGCCAATTGTCGTCACTCCGTCCGGGATGGTGATGGCCGTGAGGGAGGAGCATCCGCAGAAGGCGCTTTCGCCAATCGTTGTCACTCCGTCTGGGATAATAATGGCCGTGAGGGAGGAGCATTCGTAGAAGGTGTGTTCGCTAATCGTTGTCACTCTGTCCAGGATTGTGATGGCCGTGAGGGAGGAGCATTTGTAGAAGGCGCCCTCGCCAATTGTCGCCACTCTTTCAGGGATGGTGATGGCCGTGAGGGAGGAGCATCCGTAGAAGGCGTCTTGGCCAATTGTCCTCACTCCGTCCGGAATAGTGATGGCCGTGAGAGAGGAGCATCCGTGGAAGGCGCTTTCGCAAATTGTCGTCACTCCAATTGGGATGGTGATGGCCGTGAGGGAGGAGCATCCGTAGAAGGCGCGCTCGCCAATTGTCATCACTTCATCTGGGATGATGATGGCCGTGAGGGAGGAGCATCCAGAGAAGGCGCTTTCGCCAATCGAGGTCACTGAGTCCGGGATGGTGATGGCCGTGAGGGAGGAGCATCCTCTGAAGGCATATTCGCCAATTGTAGTCACTCCATCTGGGATGGTAATGGCCGTGAGGGAGGAGCATCCGTGGAAGGCCCATTCCCCAATCGTTGTCACTCCATTCGGGATGGTGATGGCCGTGAGGGAGGAGCATCCGTAGAAGGTTTCATTGGCAATCGACGTCACTCCTTGTGCAAAAATCACTTCTGTGAGTTCAGTATCGTTTTCGAAGCTCTCTGTCTCGTCTGTGCCTGTGTATACTGCTGTTTTGGTCATTTGGGGAAGGGGAGAGTCCCGGGGTTGAGAGGATCTTTTCACCCGTCTTTTAGGTAACAGTTGAAAGCCCAAGCTATTTGATACTGATTCTCTGCGAATTTCTACATTATCGACAGGATGAGGAGGGTTAGTGTGGTGTGATTGACAAAGAACAAGGGAGAGGAGGGATTGTGAGACCCTCAAGGATGTGTAATTGCGGCGTCAATAGCGGGTTTCTGCCCGACAGCAACCACAATATGACACTGACAATATCGGAAATAGGGCCCAAAGTAGTATTATCTCGTCTATAAGACGGTAATAAGACGGGGGGAAAACCCACGAAAGCTCGACCTCGATTGAAGGGGAAATAACTTAGTTTCTTCGACGTGAATAGGAGATTAAAATCAACGATAGGACGAACTACAACCGATTAAAGCCTTAACAAGGGTCTCTATTGTCATTGTTATGTTCCTACCTTTTTTCGATAAGACAATTTTTTTGGCTTTCCACCTCACACCACAGCTATCTCGCGTGATTCCTTTTTTTGTTACCCCTAACGAATACGATTCGTTCCAAAAGCGAAAGCAACCCACTTTTACGTACATCAAGTAACCCTAACAGGAATCTCTACGGCACAACAAGCATGCCAGAGAGCATAGATCTCCTGGCTCAGGCCGCCTCGAGGGCTAGAAGTCTTTCAAACTCAAGGAATAATTCAGCGGAGGGTAGATTATCAAGAGGAAATAGTATGTCGTTACCCGACGGGTTACCCAACGGCGGGACATTTTCAAATATAGCTAGTACGGAACAACTCAAGGAGAAACTCTTGCAATTCCAGCAACCCAACTCTTCCACCTCCACCCAAGACAACGTAGGGACGTACGATCAACAGGGCAACTACTTCCACCCAATGTCCTCAGGGGAGATGTTCGGTTTCTCCGTCGGTCACTACCTCAACGACTACCAGGCGACGCTCTGGTTCACTTACCTTCTCCGCTACCTGGAGACCACGAGGAGCCTGCCCCCCTCCAGCAGCGGGATTGTCATGACGACGGGGCAAGTTTGCGACGCGATCATGACGCCGATAGCTGGCTGGTTGAGCGACGGAAGGAAAGGGAGTGTTGGATGGGGGGGATTAAGGTGAGGAGGAGGGTGGGAGGAGGAGAGAGGAGGAGAGAGGAGGAGAAGGAGGTTGCTCTTCACTATATATATATATATATATATAAACCGCTCGCTCACAACCAACCCCTCCCCAACTTCCCTCCGTCCCAACAGGCTCTGCCCCCGAACCTACTTCCACATACTCGGCACCATCCTCGCCGCCTGCTCCTTCTCCATAGTCTGGATCTCCCCCTCCCCCTTCACATCCCCAACCTCCCCCCCCGCCGTTATTTACTACTCCGCCGCCGCCGGGATCTTCAACTTCGGCTGGGCCGTCGTCCAGGTGAACCACCTAGCCCTAATAACAGACCTCTGCGAAAGCGACGACAACAGGACAACCCTTACAAGCAGGAGGTACGGGATGACGGTAGTCAGCGGGATCATGGCGTACGCACTCTACTACCTACTCATAGGGGAGCAGGAACCGAGGGGGGAGGAGAGCGAGGGAAAGTGGAGGAACCTAGCGATTATTGGACTGGCGATTGGGGGGGTATGCAACCTATGCTTCTGGGGGGCCATGAACAGGCACTGCAGGAGGAAGGAGAGGGGGATGCAAGGATCGGAGGGGGCGGGGACTAGGAGCGATGCACAGCACAATGATATGCTGAAGATGTTAAGGGAGGAGGAGGGGCTAATGGAGGCACTTATGCCACCAAATAGTTTAAGGGAGGAAGAAGAGGGGGACGGGAGCTCGGTCGGGGGGGACGGCGACGCTATCAGCGGCGACGACTACGACAACCCCAACGTGACGGCCTCGGTTCGGGTAACGTCTTACATGGGTTGGTTGAAGACGCCCCAATTCTACGTAGTGGGCGTGGTCTACATGGCCACGAGGCTCCTCATAAACGTCGTCAACGTCTACATCACGTTCTTCCTAAGCAGCACGCTGGAGTCGACGGCGAGCAGCATAGCTGTGGTGCCGCTTTGCATGATGTTCAGCAGCTTCCTGTGCACACAGGGCCTGAGCGAACGGATGAACAAGACCATGGGGAGGAAGGGGAGCTACCTGGCAGGCTCCGCCCTGGTGTGCTCGGCATGCCTGTGGTCCAACTTCGTGGAGCCCGAGACGTCAGACATGGTGTACGGAATCGCCGTGCTGCTGGGGGCGGGGACGTCAGTGGTTATGGTCAGCGGGGTTAGCTTTGTCAACGACCTTGTGGGGAACAACCTGGAGACCTCGGCCTTCGTGTACGGGTGCATGAGCTTCACCGACAAGCTCTGCACTGGGGCGGTAGTCCTGGCCATCCAGCAACGGAGGGACTCCGTCTGCGAGGACGAGATGGAGGAAGGGTGCAAGGAATTTGTTAGGGACGTCATGGTGTGGGTACCGGCGGCCAGCGCTGCGCTGGCGGGGGCGGCGCTGTGCGCGGTGAAGAACAGGAAGAAGTAGGGCTATGGGGGAGGAGGAGAATGCCGGAATGCTGTGAACTAATAAAAAAAGCTAGAATGTCTTTGAAAAATCGACCAGAGTGTAGCGCACCCCCCCCCCTCCACTGGTCTCCCCTCCCCTCCCCTCCTCCCCCCCCCTCCCCTCATCCCTCCTTAGTAAACGACCGGTGCCATGGGTGCCGCCCTTTCGAATAGTGGGCTATTAATATAAGCCTCCCAAATAACCAGCCCCGCGATGCCCGCCCACGTCGCCTTTTCAACCACCTTTATAAACGTCAAATCATCCCCCAAACGGAACCACGATAAACCGGAGGAAGGACCGGAGGAGGACGAGGAACCACCGGTTACGAATATGCGGAGACGGGATATTGGATCGAGATCGTCAACGGGAGAATCTGAGTTTGAGGTGGTCTCACCGAACCTGGAAAAAAAGAGCGGGGGGGGTGAGATGGAGGAATTAGGGCTAGAGGTGTTGTGTGTGTGGGTTTCCCATGTGCGCTTTTCCTCTCACCTCTCGTTGTACGATCTCTTGTCCTCCTGTTCGTCCCCCCCCTTTACATTTCTAACCTTTTTCTTCCCCCTTCTTGTTTTGAGCAGGTCCTTAGCCCTGGGGAGGGGTTCGTTTATCTCATCGAACTCGAAGGCTCGCTCCAAAGAACGGTCGCGGGAGATACCGGAGGTACCTATTGACTCAAGTTCTGAACCCATAGTTGGGGGGGGAAGCAGGTCACTTGGGACTGTGTTGGTTGTCTTCTTAGTTGTCTCCTTAGCTGTCTCATCTTCTTCCCCTTGAAGTACAAAGTCTGGTAGTTGTTCGATGATCCTTTTTTCATCTTTTAGTTGATTCGTGTTTAGTTGATTCCGTGTGTTTGATTGCAGGTTCTCTCCTTTTTGCTCATCTCTTTCCTCTGTATCTCCTGTCTCCTCCTTCCTTCTCCTCCTTTTTCTTTTATTTATTGAGTTATTTGAATCATATGATGTGTATAGTTTATATGAGTATTTGGATAATGAGGATATACGATGTGTGTGTGTATGTGGGCTATAATGGTTGGCTGAATGAAATGAGAAGGAATTTGACAACGAGGAGGACAACAAAATGAGAACAACAATATGCTGTATATGCTGCATATTCATCATTATATGATATGTGTACTATATATAGTGTGTGTATGGACTATATAGCAACTGTGTGTATGATAAAATGGTTATAAAAGGCTTAAAAATGGAATAAGCTGACTGACCACTTCACAATCCTCTTTTTCACTTTTTCTCTTTTTCTCTTTTTCTCCTTCCGACTTCAGCCAAAATCCAATCTTCTTCTTCTCAACATCATTTAATATTCCAAAACTTTACGAAATACAAAAATAATCATACAATAAGGTAACACACACCAACAACACCAAACACGAACAAACAAATCAAACCAAAAGATGTCAGCAATGGTAGAATCAGCCCCTCCCACCGCCCCCGCTCCTCCCACCAAAAGTGGACCAAGCAAAAATGTCAACTATGAGAAGCCCTGGGTAGAAAAATACCGACCCAACAAGCTATCATCTATCGTAGGCAACTCAGAGACCGTCGGAAGGCTCTCAGCCATCGCAGTTGATGGAAACATGCCCAACCTTATCCTATCCGGTCCCCCAGGCACTGGCAAGACCACCTCAGTGCACGCCCTGGCGAGGGAACTTCTGGGGGAGGAGGGGTACAAGAACGGGACCCTGGAGCTGAATGCGAGCGACGCGAGGGGGATAGATGTTGTCAGGAATAAAATTAAGATGTTCGCCATGGCCAAGGTGAGGAGTTTGGGGGGGAAGGGAGGGGGAGAAGGAGGAGGAGGAGCAGAAAGGGGAGGGGGGAGAGCGAAAGGGAGGCGAGAAGCTCTTCAATATATAAGCAATATATATATGCGAGGAGTGAATGCGACAAAGGAAAGGGAGGGATGCGAAATGGGACGAGAAGCCTTCACATGCTTACTTACAAAAAAAACCTACCCCAAATACCCCCCCCCAACCCCCCGCGCCCCCAAGGTATCCCTCCCGGCCAACCGGCACAAGGTGATAATCCTTGACGAGTGCGACTCCATGACGACCGCCGCCCAGCAGGCCCTCCGTCGCACCATGGAGATCTACTCCTCAACCACCCGTTTCGCCCTCGCCTGCAACGTATCCTCCAAGGTCATCGAGCCCATCCAGTCCCGCTGCGCTATCCTCCGCTACAGCAGGCTCAGCGACGAGCAGGTGCTGATAAGACTCAAGGAGATCTGCACCTTTGAGAAGGTCTCCTTCACCCCAGACGGCCTGGAGGCCATTATCTTCACGGCCGAGGGGGACATGAGGAACGCCCTCAACAACCTCCAGGCGACGGTCAGCGGGTTCGGGTTCGTCAACCAGGCGAACGTCTTCAAGGTCTGCGACCAGCCGCACCCGACTGTCGTTAGGGACATACTTGAACTTTGCAAGCTAGGGGACACCAGGAAGGCGGTGGAGGTGAGAGAGGAGGGGGGAGGGAGAGGGGGGGGGGGGGGGTTCGTAAAATATATGTTAGGGAAGGAGAGGGGACGGGAAA
>BRYA01000937.1:23150-61838 GCA_030267965.1 Triparma columacea | reverse complement strand
TCACCCTTGCTTTTAAGCCTAAGTTAGACTTCATGAATATTTTCATAACAATCTCCTCAAGCATGGGCCTTAACCACTCTTGTTCATTCATAACCTCCTGCACTTCAGTGAATTGATGGGCCCACTCATCTACTGCATGAGCAGCAGTTGCTGTGGTCAACATGACTGCTGCCATTGCACTTCCAATCTCCCACCCCCTGGCTTCCTCCTCACTATTATCCTCTCCCTCATTTGTCGCTCTCCTTTTAAATTTGTTCATAACCATGGCATACAGCATAGTTCTTATGAACCCGTGCTGCTCTGTCATCTCTCTCAGTGCCCTATTAGCAGCAATGAACTCCCTAACAACCTCTGCCTTACTGTCCCCAACATTTCTTCTATTCACTCTTTCCATCAGCTGCTCTCCAAACCTCCTCCCATCCTGCTCCCCTGCTTCAGTTCTCTGGAGCAGGTTATCAAAGTAGTAAGCAGCGTCAGATGCTATGCCCAGTTGTTTGATTACACTCTGTTTGCTAGCAGCCTTTTCTAAACCCATTTGTCTAGTCATAAGTTCAACATCTGTCCTCATCTGATCTGCCTGGCCAAACTTTGCGACAGTGAGATGCCCTTTGTGTTCAACTGTGATTACAAGTGTCTTGTTGTTAGCTCTGTGAATTACAAGCTGGGATTCAACTCCACTTTTAAGGTCCCAGAAGAATGCTGCAACTTCCTTGTGGGATGCTCTTACAGTTATTGAAGTCTTTCCCCACCCAATTCCCTTCTCTGCCTTTATCAATGCCTGCCCAGTCAACCCACTACTGATCTCTTGAGCTCCATCAATCTCGTCAAAATGACTTTCAATCCCTGGTGCTCCCTCAATTGCAATCTCCTCAAACTTTGCAATGATCTGCTGTCTCTTGAAGGCCTCAATCTCTTTGCTCTTGTCAAACTTGTTCCTCAAAACTGAGACTATCGTAAGAAACTTTGGTGCAATCATGTTCATGATGGAAGAGAAGAATACACCACCAAGGTCTACCTTTGCTGTGAAGGTAACTGCTGTTTGTGGTACACCTCCAATAGGTTCTAGTGGCTCAAAAAACCAAACTCCATGGTAGTCAATTAAAACATTCCCAGCTTTCACTGGGTAGTCCTCCTTGAGATCCTGAGTGTCTGCCTGGTCAATAATAACTTTGTTGTCCTCTTGTTTGAGCCAAATACGTTGGCTTCTATTGTCACGAGGATTTAATCCAGGGAAACCGAGCTGCCTTGTTGAAGTGAAGTATTGAGTATGGGCATTGATTTCTTTGATGTGGTACTCAGTGATCCCTCGCTCCTTTGAAGTTTTACGGAATTCTCTTGAATCCATGAACTCATAGGCAGCGCATTCCTCCACACTAGCATCAACTACAGTAGTGGCAAAACAAGTTCCACTGCTTGCCCTGTCAACATGAACTAGCTTCATCTTGACCCTCTCATCAGGACTCTTCAGATCATCAAAGTTCTCATCCTCCTTGCACTTCTCATAGAACTCCTTACCCTTCCTAATTGCCTTCTCCTCCTCGTCTGTATAATCTTGAGGTTCATTCTTGATGATATTTGCAAGGTATTCCAGCGCAGCCCTGTCGATCTTGTCATCACTCAGGTGAAACTTCTTCCGCAATTCAATCATGTTGCTTGCATACAAGGTTGTCAAGCGATTCATGACAAAACTTGGCACAGAGCCCTTGATGTCAACCTTTGAAGCAAATGTGACCCTAGTCTGGGGGACACCACCAATGGTTTTTAGTGCCGAAAACATCCAGGTAGTTTTTGTTGATGCAAGCACAGTCCCGGACCCAGCAGCACCAATTTCAGACTTTGCACGAGAGATTCCTGACCTTATGCGTGTAATTCCTGTATTTGCACGAGCTATTCCGGATATTGCTTGTTTAATACCTGCACTCAATGAATAGTCTTCATCAAGCAAGTTGGTGTCCTTATACACGGTCCAACAGACCTTGCCACCTTCCTCCTTTTGCCAACAAACAAAGTTTCTCCCCTCCCTATCAGAGAATCCTCGTATGCCAAGCTTTCTCCTGCTTAAGTACAGCTGGGAGTGGTTATTCAGCTTCTTTGTTTCAATCAACTTGTACCTCTCCTTTGCCTTTTTCTCTCTTGAATCCTTAATGAACTCGTATGCCACACATTCTGCAAGTGAAGCATCGACAACAGCCTCACATATCCCAATGCCTTGAGATTCTCCCTCAAGATGGACAAATTTTATCTTCACCCTGGGATCTGAACTCTTCAAATTCTTGAATCTCTCGCTTGTCTTGCAATCCATGTAGAACTTCTTGCCGTCGCTAATTAGCGCCTCTTCCTCGTCAGTGTAATCCTGGATCTCGTTGTTGATGATATCCACTGTCTGCAGCAGCTTATGGTTGTCAATCTCTTTGCTCTTGTCAAACTTCTTCCTCAAGTCTGAGACTTGTGCAAGAAACCTTGGTGCAATCTTGTTCACAAGGGAAGATAAAATGACACCGCCAAGATCTGCCTTTGTTGTGAAAGTCACTGATGTTTGCGGTACACCTCCAATAGGGTCAAGTGGCTCAAATACCCAGACTGAGTGTCCCTTCACTGTAACATTCCCAGCCTTCACTGGAAAGTCTTCCTCGAGATCCTCAGTGTCTGTAAAATGAATGATTACTTTGCCGTCATCTTGCTTGAACCAGGTAACTTTACTCCTCCCATCACGAAGGGTAAATCCAGGGATGCCAAGGTCCCTTGTTGTTATGTAGTAGAGAGTGTGGGGATTAACATTTACTACCTTCATAGTGGTTATCCCATTCATTTTAGCTTTCTTCATTTCGTTTCTACTGTTTAGACTGGTGATCTCATTTGCTGCACACTCCTCCACACTTGCATCAACTACAGTAGTCGCGACACCAGTCCCACTGCTTGCCCCATCGACATGAACTAGCTTCATCTTGACCTTCTCATCAGGACTCTTCAAATTGTCAAACTTCTCTCCCCTCTTACACTTCTCATAGAACTCCTTCCCCTTCCTGATGGCTTGCTTCTCCTCCTCGGTGTAATCTTGTGGCTCGTTCCTAATTATGTTGGTGAGCGCCTCTAGCGCAGCTCGGTCAATCTCCTCATCAGTCTGGGTGGCTCCACTGATGCCTGCAAGGGACGCTTTGTTTCCCTCGGCTTTCTCCTCAACCGAATTTTTGTTGCCACCGAGGCCGTCAGGAGGATCGTCGATGCGAAAAACATGTCCATTCTCCATATTATTGTCATCAATAGAATCAATGACATCTTCGGGAGCACCAATCATCCCCTGGCTCACCCCGCTGGCGATGTCGATGGGGTTTCCATGGTCCTTGAGGCCATGCTCGACGTCGATGCTGGCTACAATGTGCTTGTCCTCCTGCTGGGAGCTGTCTTTAGTGCTCATTTTTACACTCAAATTGGCTTTCTTGGTATCTACCGGGCGTAAGGGCGAATAATCGGGTGCGGTGAGCTTAGTGAAAGGTAAGTCGAGCTTCATATGCTATTTACGACCAGTTCCAATAAATTGCCAACAAGGCCCCCTGTGTCAAACTGTGTTTGCCATCTGCTGTGTTCTTCAACCACTGATCTCCAAAATGAAAAGGTTTGCGAAGGCCTCGAAGCATCACTTTCTCGTCATATTGTCCCCCCCCCCCCTCTGCGTCACTTACCTTGACGAATATGCTGTCCGCAAGCTTAGGAATGAGCCTTGGTCAGGAGGGCTCAGGGCAGGATGGACAATGTTGTGGTTGTTGGACGGCGGGGGAGTCAAATATGCAATGAGGTTCTGGTGGGAGTCCTAGATGAATGCAAAAGGTGAGTTACGGAGTGCGAGAGATCCTATTGGGGGAGATCACCAAAACCAGTAAGAGCAGTTGCGGCGAGGGGGGAGTGTTGGGGGTGGCCTCGGGGAAGTTTCGCTTCAACGACGAAGGCTTTGCGTCGAGTTTGATATCAAAAGGAGCCGAGGTACTCTTAATTTGGTGTTAGGTTGTCGTAAACTAGATTAATTTTGTGGTTAAGGATGTGCACTTGCAAATCGAAAATCGGAAAAATTGAATTGTCTATTTTATACCTACGAAATATAAATTGATATTTTTAATCAATTTCATAAACTAATTTAGTATATATGATAATATGAAACTTGTTTTGACATCTCAAGAATATAATTTTATTAATGTCTCAAATGTAACTTGATATATGCAATTATCTCAAATATATACAACTTTGAATATTATCGTATGTTTTTAGTACCTAAATAAATATTTGAAATTTCTCAGGTGTAAAATATTTTGCTATATGGATTGTTGTACATTTTGAAATCGATTGAAAATAAATGTAACAAAGATTAAGATATTTTGGTAACAACAAAGAATTTAGAAGACTTTTGAAAAATGTTGCAATTTTTTTTTGTTGATTTCCAGCAAAGCAAACAGGTGTTCAACTGTTATCGACCTGAGGAAGCGTTATTATCTACTACTACTTAGAAGACCTTCTTTCAAATTGTATTTCATACATCATGTCAATCTTTTTCGTCATGCTAGCTGCCTCTCTGCCTGCTTTGTCAACCTCGTTTGCAGCCACCTCATCTTCATTGAAAGGATTACAAGATTCTTTGTGGAGTAAGATCAATGCGAGGACGCCACTGAAAGATACAGATTTCGCGAGTGCTTTTGGCGCTTCCGAATATGGTCAGTTTTACGACGAAGTTTCACCCCAGTACCTAACGGGGGTAAGTGAGATAAAGACTCCATATTCTCGTTTAGAATTGTACTACAGCTCAAATCGTTTCAGTTTAATCTCTCTTAAGACGCATCAAAAAGAATTGAATGACTGCCTACATCGCTGCAGTTCCTCTCCTCTCCCATTTTCACCCTCTCATTCCTCCAATCCCCTCCTCGTTTACTAACCACCTCCCTCTCGTACTCACCCTCTCGTATACATTCCCAATAAAACCCACCCCATAATTGCAACCCCTCAGGTGACGAAGTACACAATCGGTTCAACTCACTCTCTTGATTGTTGGATGGGGCCATCTAATGACATTCCCAATTCCCTTTTATCATTTGGTGAAGACGAAGACGGTACGTTTTCTCTCACGTGCGACATGGTTACGAGAGGGTCCACACCTATTGGTTCGGATCCCCAAATGATTGAAAAGTATTACGCACCTGCGATGGCTTGGGCGTCTGCTGCATCCTCTCAGGGCAAGCCCCTCCCGCCTCCCACCTCTTTCAACTCTCGTGTGGTGTCTTCGCCTCTTCGCGTGTCTGTGGGGGGCTTGTCATTCGAGAATGTTGAGACATTGGCTAATGAGCATGTTGATCGTTGGTGTTCCTATGTTGAGGTAAGGAATGAGGAGAGGAGTCCCTAACCCCTACCCTAACCTGACTTTATTCTATCCTTCTCGCTCCGCAGGACTGCCAGCCGATTGCAGCGAGACTGAGGGGTGGCTTCAACGCCCGCGATGACAAACTGCGTCAGTATTTCTACCGCGGAAAGGTTGAGGAGTACACCGCTTTGTTTGGCGAAGAGGAGGGCCGAACTATGGCTGCCATAAGCACTGGACCTATCTCTGAAGCCTATGTTGGGGGCGGGAGCTAAGGAAGGATATTAAGATTTTAGGCAGGAGTATACGTTGTGGGGGTTAACATACTTTTGAAAGAAGTGGGTTATAGTTTTATAAACGAATCCACCACATTTATTAATCACAAACTTCCCCACCACCCTTCACTGTCATCCCCAGCATCTCCACAACTCTTCCCATGTCAACCGCCGTCACCCACTCCACATTCTTCTCCCTCCCTTTTACCCCATCATAACAACCCCAGTCCACTACTGTCATCCCCTCGGTGATGCTCCCCCCTGTCTCAACTTCCACATTTACCATCTCCCACTTTCTCACAACAGCCCTGTCGATTGCAACTGCAACCGCCAAAAAATCGCAGATTACTGCGCCCTCCCCACTCCTCTTGTCCGCATCCTTTTCGCTGCTATATATATCCCTACAAATAGCTTTCAAAAACTTCCCAACCTCGCCCTCATGCAGTTCCTTACTGACTGCCTCATGGAAAGAGCGCCACGGGATCGGATTGCCGCAGCACAAATCCCAGCTGACGACGGTCATCTCCCCTCTCCAGTGCTCGAATACGTGCGCCGCGGCGGTGACGTCCGCCTTCACGTTGAATTCCGCCACCCTTGTGGCATTGCCGTGGGCATTTCCGCATCCACCCATGACCACCAAATTCGCCACTCCCCCCATCCATCCACCCCCACCCCCACCCCCACCCCCACCTCTGCCTCCTCTCATCATTGCCTCGGCAAGATTCGTCAGCGGCCCGATTGTGACCACGATGAGTTCCGCCCCCTCCCTCTTTGCGTCCTCTGCTACCCCCACCAAACCTTCTACGGCCCCCCTCCCATCTAGCGTAACTTCCACAGGATCATCCAGCCCAGCGTCTCCCAGCCCATCCTTCCCGTGGAAGTAGCTCGCGTCTGCAGTCTCTCCCCTCAGCCCCCCTTGGGCACCTGCAAAGATGGGGCAGCCCCCACTTCCATCCTTCAAGCAGCTCGCCATGACCTTCCTGACGTTGACATTGACGTTATCCGCCGACGTATTGCCAAAACTCGTGGACACCCCCTTCATTTCATAACCCCACCCCTTTTGGAGCTTCAAAGCTGCACAGAGAGCGACAGCATCGTCAACCCCGGCATCACTATCAATCCAAACCCACTTAGGCCTGCTCGTCATACTTTCAAACTGGCGCGGAATGAACCTCTTTGGAAGGAATGGTCGGATAGATTGACGGAAGGCGAAAATATTTGACTTTTTTATGCCCCCTAAAAAACCATAATTGTTGTATCTCAATGCACACTCTCTCAATCGTCGCCTTACTTCTTCTCCTCTCTAAATTGGAAGGTTGGACACTTAAATTTCCTCCTCTAGCGCAAAAATCTCGAAAATTCGCATCAAATGGAATAAAATCTGCAATAGTCGCCAGCTCAATCTTCTTGTCACAGGCAGCATTTGCTGACGGGGGCGCCACAACGGGGGCCAATGCAAAGATCACTACCGGGGGGGCATCAACTCTCCAAAGCGGGAGAACAATCGCCATCACCAGGGGTGTAAACTTGGATCGCCAGGACTTCAGCAACCAGAACCTGAAAGGAGTTGCATTCCAGCAGTCGATCGTAAGGGATGCGTCCTTCAAGAACAGGTGAGGGGACGAGGGTGTAATGAATTAGACCAAAGAAACGACAACACTCGCCATTTTGTCTTTCATCTTACCACCCCCCCCCACCCATCCCCCAGCAACCTCTTCGGCTCTTCCTTCTTTGATGCAACGCTCGACGGGACTGACTTTGAGAACGCGGACATGACTCAGGCCAACGTGGAGATGGCCCAGTTCAACCGCGCGAACCTCAAGAACGCTGTGGTTAAGGAGATGTATGTTTCTGGGTCGACCCTCTTTGAGGGCGTCGCATCGATTGAGAATAGCGACTGGTCGGACACCATGCTTCGCAAGGATCAGACGAAATACCTCTGCGCTCACCCCACTGCGAAGGGTACCAACCCAACGACTGGCGTCGACACTCGTGAATCCCTAATGTGTCCCGACTAAACAATTATCTCAACAAATATGATTCTGAAAAACATCATTTCCCCCTCATTTATATACGCCCTCCCTCCTCCTCGTCTTCCTCCTCATCCTCCTGCTCTCCCTCCTGCTCTACCTCTTGCTCTACCTCCTGCTCGACCACCTCATCAACCCCAACCCCAACCTCCATCTCTCCCCCCCCCCCCTCCTCTCTGTCCTCCTCCATTTCCCACTTTTCCATCTCCTCCTCCCCCCTCCTAACCCATTTTTCCATGTACCCGTCTATCCTATACCTAAGATACTTGGGCACGGCCCCGTACCTATCCTCAATCCACCCCTGCACCTCCTCCGCCTCCTGCAAGAAGCCCTCCTTCGCCAGTTCCCTCGCCAGCTTCACCATCGTCTCCTCCTTGACCCCCCCCAGCCCCTCCTCCAGCCTCTGCCGCGCCTTCAGGAATCCCCTGGCGGGCCCGTCCCCGTACGACTTGTCCTTAACGTAGCACTCCACGACGCTAGCCATCCCCCTGTCCGTCAGCGTAACCCCCGTCCTCTCCATCAGGGCCACCACCCCCTCGATGGCCTTGGCCTTGGGGAACCTGCTCTCCGATATGCTCTTCAGCAGGCACTCGTAGCTCGTGGTATCCATCTTCACCCCCCACTCGAGGGCCCCCCAGTAGCTGCCGAACGCCCTGTCCGTCTGCCCCTTCTCCCCGCACGCGTGGAGCAACACGTTGACGGCGTCCGTGCTGCGGAGTTCATCGTTCTCCTCCATGACGTACCAGTACGCGTCCATGAAGTCGACGCTGGGAGTTTTTTGGGTGGGTAAGGGGTTGGTTAGAATTATGCCTGAAAGAACGTCCTCCCTCCGCCCCTGCCCTCCCTCCCCCCACCCCAATCCCAAACCCCACCCTCACCTTCTCGCCAGATTGAATCCTGCTTTCTCCATGAGTCTTCCCCCCCCCCCCCCTGCATCATTAAGTTCCTTGATCGCCTTCAGGAGGTCGTAGATCCCCTCCCTCACAACCTCTTCGTCCTTATTAACCAGCCCAATCTCCTTGCTCGCCCCGTTCCCTTCCATGGGGTTGAACCTTACGCTCGCCCCGTAAACCACGCTCTCCAGGGGCGCCAGGTCCCCTGGGTCCCCCCAGACCGCCCTCACCGCCTTGGCCTCCCTGACCATTCCCTTATCCGCCATGAGTTCGATGATGGCTGATACCATGCCCCTGTCCATCATGTACCCCCTACCCTCGGCCATCCTTAGGCACCACATTACGCCCTCGACCTCACCGTCAATGACGCCGCGTGCGATAACGTCGTCGGCAAGGCTGCCGTCGAAGGTAGCGTCGGGGAAACGGGTCATGTACTCCTTGTAAAGGAACATCGCTACGAGACCCTCGGCCCTTATTGGGTTCAAGAAAGCTCGGATTCCCTCCTGCGTCGTTGGGGATGTGCGTTTTTTCGTTAGTCATGCGCAGTATAATTTCGGTCAAGTTTCCTCAAACCTCGCCTTCCTCACCTTCCATCCTCTCTCTCCCGTTTCCCCTTTCCCTTCTTTCATAACAAGTGCTTCCACCCCCCTTCCCCTAAGTCCCGCTTTAAAAAGTACCTCCGCAAGTGTTCCATACGCTTCTCCCACCTCCCCCCCTTCCTCGCACGAGTCCAGTACATCCCTACATACATCTAAGCATTTAATATACCCACCTAATCCCGGCCATACCGGTTCGACCATCCCCGTATCAACCTCCCCCTTCCCCCTAAGTTCGAGTGGTTTAGTGTCCCTACCACCTTCACCCTTCTCGAGTTTAGTTACCCTACCCATGGCGGGTTTACTAGTATCCCTAAAAGCCCTTAATAATCTTACCACATTACCAATGGCTTTTACCCCGTCTGAAACATCTCTTAGTACCCTAGGCCTACCTCTACCGTCGTACTCTAGGATAGGATCTCTAGGTAAGGAGTTTGGGGAGTGGGGGACGCGGCCTTTGGAGTAGTATGTAGCCATTCCACGGACTTTGAAACCACCCTTTTGTTCGCGTTTGTTTCTCAAACTCTGAGAGGTGGGAGGTGTGTGTGTGGGGGGGTGGGTGGGGAGGGTAAAAGAGAAGTCAAGAGGGTGTTGGAGTGGGTGGGGTTGGAGGAGAAGGTGGAGGAAGAGAGGTTTGGCGGACCGACGACAACCCTTCATGTGTACCGCGCCTACAACTCTACATTCTACATTTCTGGTATTCTTTGTGGGTCCCTTCCTTGCTCACCTTTAAACTAACCACCTTCTCCTTCGCATCCTTCCCACTCCCCTTAGTAGGGTATAGGTAATTAAGAATCCTAACCACAACCGCAATAACATCCACCCCCTTCTCCCCCTTAATCCCCAACCTCTCCTTATCCCTCTTCCCCCCTCCAGCCCTTACCCTAGAGTTATGGTTGAGGTCGTATCTCCCCCCACCTCCAGCTTGCGCTACCTCATGTCCACCCTGCGAAGATCCGAATCCGTCCCATCTTCCGGAACCTACTTTCGGGGAGGATGCGGTAGGCTGTAAGGGTGGTAGGGGACGTCGGAATATTGTTCCCTCGTCTTTTATGAAATCCGTGATGTAAACTAGCTTTAATGACTCGGATTCCCAGGCGGACTGGGTATCTAGAGGATGGGGGGGGGAAGTTGGTTTGTTAACGCTGTGTATGTGGGGATTGGATTGCATTATTGAGGTCATCTCTGGCCATTTGTTGATGTATTGGGGAGGGGGGTGGAGACGGTTCCTACGACCATCGGAGGGGTGGTGGTGGATGTGGGTTAATCTTCTGTTTGGTTGGGGTTTTTGGAGGTTGGGGTTGGGAGCGTCTTGTTTGGTGGGAGTGTCTTGTGTGGTGGGAGTGCCTTGTGTGCTAAAGGAGCGAATGTGATGTTGAATGTAACGTTGTTGAGTACAATGGGTGAATTTATTGGTAGGTATTTGTGTGTATATTTGTGTGGACATTTTGTTTGCTATTGAGTATAATCTACGCATGATGGTTTGATTATGTTTGTTTTGAAGATAATTTGCGTGCGTATTAGTAGTGGGTATTGTATTTTCTTAAAAGAAGGGTTGAAAAAGAGGGTGAATGGTTTATGGTCGACACTCCTCTCCTGTGAAACTCCCTTCTTTATCCGAATATGGCTATTAAAAGGTGGATTTAGATGGATTTGGATAGATTTGGATGCGTTTGCGTGTATATATTGCGCTTTTATGCTATTTTAATGCTAAAAAAATGGCAATAAAAAATGGCAATAAATCCATCTCAATTCTTCATTGGACCCAAATATGAAATTGTTCATTCTCACGCGAATCGCAATAAAAAATAAGCAATTTCATGTACATAGAATTCTGAAAAATTGCTTATAGCCGCCGCATTACTGTATTGTTCCGTTCACTTCTTCTTACCATTTTTGCCCCTCTTGCCCTTCTTCCCCTTCTTGCCATTCTTCCCCATCGCAACTGCTCCTTCCGCTACTCCCACATCCGCTTCTCCCACATCCGCTTCTCCCGCCGCCGCTCCTTTCCCTGTCTTGGATCTTTTCTTGACCATCGCCTCGCTCTCCCCGCTTTCGTTCAGCGGTCCCGTGCATAGCACCTTGTGCTTCTTCCAGTGTTTGAGCTGGCACTCCCTCGAGCAGTAGGCGACGTTGCGACAGGGACACATTAGGAGCTTGTCACGCTCCTTGGCGGTTAGAGCCTCGCAAATGAAGCAGCAGAAGGGACGGCCTTGAAGGTAATGTTTCGTGATGTTGGTGATCGTAGGATCGCGATAGGAAATATTGCGCACGGAACAATTGAATTTGTCTCGAACTACGTCGGAATCGGGCTTTCCGAGATGAAGAAATGTTGTGAACATCTTTATTGCGACATCTCTACTAATGTTAGGGTTGTCTCCTTTGCACGCTACGAGGCAATGCCTAAACACATGATACACGTCGTTGGTGGTTGGGATAGCACCGCGCGTGAGAAACAGCTTGCAGAAGTCGTGTGCTCCATAATCCATAGTAAAAGTAAGTGGTGAAACAACAGCTCCATCAGGGGCAACCACTGTCTTGTTCACATTTGCTCCATGATCGAGAAGTGCTATGGCGTTATCAATGTGTCTCATTTCAGCAGCAGACACCAAAAGGTTGCAAAAGCCTCCCACCAACCCTTCGACTTGTAGGTCCATATTAGGGTCAAGTCCATGTTCTAATAGCAATCTCAAGATTGTTGAATTGTCACTTTTCGTCATTGACATCACTGCGGCCAAGTACATGGCTGCCTTGTTGTCGAAGCCGGCCTCTAAGGTAAGCTTGACCATCTCATCATTATCTACAAGAGAGGCGATAGAGAGGACTGAACGTACTCTCCATTCCTCATCATCATGCACTGAATAAACGCCTAACAAAACCTCAGGACCATGTTCCTTGGTGTACCCCTTGATGGGATCCCAGTCTTGTTTCCAAGCCCAATTTATGCACAACTGCTGACCGTCTGTCAAATCGTCCCAAGTATATACTGTATTTGTGGTCTCTGATGAATTGTGTGACGATTGTACCTCTGATTGAGCTTCCATTTTTGAGCGAACCTACCCCAAGTGTAAGTTTATAGCGGCAAATTACGATATGAAAGTGATCAAGAAAGACTTGAAAGTACTCCACTTAGGCAGAAGTGTCGTGTAGGTGCTAATATTGGAGTCCACCTCTGAGAAGTGGCAAGCAGGAGTCGAAAGGAGGGGACAAAATTGTTGGAGAAATATGAAATTGTTGTTGTTCATTCTCACGCTAATCGCAATAATGAATAAGCAATTTCATGTACATAGAATTCTGAAAAATTGCTTATAGCCGCCGCATTACTGTTTCGTTCACTTCTTCTTACCCCTCTTCTTGCCCTTCTTGCCCTTCCTTCCCGACGCAGCTGCTCCTTCCGCTACTCCTACATCCGCTCCGCCCACATCCGCTCCTCCCGCCGCCACTCCCTTCCCTGTCTTGGATCTTTTCTTGACCATTGCCTCACTTTCCCCCCTTTCGTTCAGCGGTCCCGTGCACTGCACCCTGTGCTCCCTCCAGTGTTTGACCTGGCACTCCTTCGAGCAGTAGGCGACGTTGCGACAGGGACACATTAGGAGCTTGTCACGCTCCTTGGCGGTTAGAGCCTCGCAAACAAAGCAACAGAAGGGACGGCCTTGAAGGTAATGTTTCGTGATGTTGGTGATTGTAGGATCGTGATAGTAATCCTTGCAATAATCGAATTTGTCTTGAACTACGTCGGAATCGGGCTTTCCGAGATGAAGAAATGTTGTTAACATCTTTATTGCGACATCTCTACTAAGCCTAGAGTGTTCTCCTTTGCACGCTCGGAGGCAATGACCGAACACACGAAGCACGTCGTTGGTGGTCGGAATAGCACCGCGCGTGAGATACAGCCTGAATATGTCGTGTGCTCCACAACTCATATTGTAAGCAAGTGGTGAAACAACATCCCCATTAGTGCCAACCATTATCTTGTTCACATTTGCTCCATGATCGAGAAGTGCTATGGCGTGATCAATGTGTCCCGCAGCAGCAGCAAGCATCAAAAGGTTCTTGTAAACGCCCTCCACCACCCCTTCGACTTGTAGGTCCATATTAGGGTCAAGACCATGTTCTAAGAGCAATCTCAAGATTGTTGAATTGTCACTATTCCTCATTGATATCTGTGCGGCGATGTACATGGCTTCCTTGTTGTTGAAGCCGGCTTCTAAGATAAGCTTGACCATCTCAACATTATCGTGATATGAGGCGAGTGAGAGGACTGAAGCTACGCCCCATTCCTCATCAACAAGCTCTGAATAAACGCCAAACAAAACCTCAGGACCATGTTCCATGGCGTACCCCTTGATGCGATCCCAGTCTTGGTCTCCAGCCCATTTCAAGCACAACTGCTGACCGTCTGTCAAATCGTCCCAACTATTTACTGTCACATTTGTGGTCTCATAATTGTGTGACGATTGTACCTCTGATTGTGATTCCATTTTTGAGCGAATCTATCCCGAATGTAAGTTTATAGCGGCAAATTACGATGTAAAAATGATCAACAAAGCCTTCAAGCTACTCCACTTAGGCAAAAGTGTCGTGTAGGTGCTAATATTGGAGTCCAACCAAAACTGACTGCCGCCGACCCCAAAAAAGGCTCTGCTCTGCTTGTTATGAATAATAAGTCGTGATGAAGTTTGGGCGACGGACTCAAAAGTGACCCCGACAGAAGGTTGTTCTACTCTAACTTGGAAAGGGAGGCTTTTTAGGCTTTTTGAGGCTTTCTCCTGATTTCCTCTTCCTCCTCTCCTCCCAATTTCTCCTTCCTTCATTTCCCCCTCAAATTTACATACATTTACACCCACATCACTCAAATCATCCATATCATCCATATCATCAACATTCATCAACATTTAGGCACATAAAACACAAAAAACTCTCCCCACGATGTCCACCCCGTCCAGGGAAGGAGCTTCATCAAAGGCACCATCAAAGGATACTGCTAATTTACCTACTAAATCACCTACACGTCTACCTGCACGCGTACCCGCACGATTACCTGTTGGAATTTACGCTCAACAGGCATTAAAAAGAACTATCCAACAACAGGCAGGTGGAGGAGGAAAGAATGAGAATGAACAGGAGCATGAGGAACAGGGGGATAACAAGGTAAGGGAGAGTCATGTTAAAAACAACCTACGATCAAGCCCACAATCTCAAACACTCGCCGATTGCCGCACCTCAAACTCAAACCATTCACCCTCCCCCCTCCCCCCCCCCTCTCCCCCCCCTCCCTCCCCCACTTAGAAATCCAAACCCAACCTCGACAACCTCAGAACCTTGGTCCCCCTGATACAATCCTCCTCCTCCCTCTCCTCAGTCCTTTACAACCTTGGATACACTTCCCTGCCCCCCCACGGTAATGCGATATCCCACTTAGGCCACCTAACAGGATCTGACTTAGGTTTCACTCGAAAGGTCAACACGAACTTCCTTCTCGAGCTCAAGAAGCGTCTCGACACTACCCTCTTAACCGCCTCCCCCCCCTCCAAGCTCAAGCTCCTCCAGTCCGTCTACCCCTACCGGTTTCAGACCGCGACGTTCCGCTCCATCTACACCTCACTCATCCACCAGCTCCTCCAGACCCCTGACTTCAAGCCCGCAGTCGGAGGATCCCCAGTCGTCTGCGGTAAGGTCCCGATAAAGATCCTCCGCATGGTGAAGGACGGCGAGGTCCTCGGTTCCAGGATCTGGAGCTACGTCCTAGCCGCCCGTGGTGAGGACTGCGGGGCCGACGGACTCGCGGCACAGGGGAGGGACCAGAGGCTCCTTGCCGTCCAGGCTAACGCGCACCTTACGGAATGCGGGAGGAGGGGGAGGGGGGTTGAGGGGAGGGTTAAGGAAGTACTGGGTAGGGCGGAGGGGGTCCACGGGTACGTCATTGACGACAAGTGGGACGGGGGGGTTAGGGGGAACAAGGGGACCGAGGGGTTCATGAGGTACGCTAAGAGGGTTAACAAGGTCAGCGAAAATGACCACCTCAACGACGAAAATTCAGAGGCGCTATGGGGGGAACTTGAGGGACTGCTGGAGAGCGTTAGCTTCGAGGTAGACGTTAAGGTGGGGAAGGATACGGTCAGGGGCACGTGCCTGGAGCTTGTCAATAGCATGATGGCGCTGGACAAGCAGAACACTTTCCTTAACCCTGTGGAGAACCTCGTCCCAGGATACAGGAAGGTAATATCGGAACCCATGTGCTACTCCGACATCAAGAGGAACGTGGGGAAGGGAAAGTACGACAAGGGGGAGGGGGAGGACGGGAAGTGGATGGGGGGGATTAGGAGGGACTTTGAGCTCGTTTATGACAACTGTAGGGAATTCAATAAAAGGGGAGGGAGGGTATGGGTGGAGTTCGCCAACTCACAGCAGGCGGTCTTCTCGGGGAAGTTCACCGCAGCCGTTAACAAGCTTAAGCAGGCCAAGAGGTCAGAGCGTAAGAGGAGGCAGGGGAACACGGTGGAGGTTGGGAGGAGGGACGGGAACGGGGAGTGGGCAAACGTGCTGAGGTGGGGACAAGAAATCACGAGATCCAAGAGGGGCATTCTTGAGGCAAAGGCTAAGGACGAGGTGAGGATTTTGATGGGGGAGGATGGCGATTAAATGGGCAAGGAGATGTGATAAAATATTAACCCCGCTCTTTCGATCGTCGTCTTGCTCCCTCCACCCTCCACCAGATCTTCAAAGCGATCTCCAACCGTTCCATCCCAACCCCTACTCCCGCCCTCCAGACCCTATCCTACCTCTACGACACCAGGCTTTCCGCCCCCGGTAAGTACGACATGGGCACCGCTGCGTGGCTCCCGGACGTAGTTTGCTATATTGCCTCGGCCGTTGTCTACTGCAGGACGAGGTCCAGGGGTTTAAGGGGTGGGGACTTTGAGGGGGTTGACATGGGGAGGCTTTCCAAGCCGAGGGTTGACGTTATGGGGGAGGTTAGGGAGGGGGGAATGAAGGGGATGGTAGGGTTCGGCATAGAGTGCCTTTTAAGGGACATGGGTGGATGCGAGAGGACCAAGGATGGGAAGGAGGACAGGGTCGTCTACAACGTTAGGGACGCCGAGGGCGCGAAATTGTACTTGGAAGTCGCGGGGGAGATGGAGAGGCACGCGGGGGGAAAGTACAGGGAGGTGGGGGGGGAGGGGAAGGTGGGGATCATGTGCATGCAAAACGTCGGGAAGAACGAGGAGGTTAGGGACGTTATGGACGCATGGATATGGGGGGAGGGGGACAGGGAACTTAGGCTTCGGACACTGGCCTTCTACGCGAGCAAGGGGAACGAGTGGATGGTCAACAAGCAGCTTTACAACAGGGTGATGCAGATTGCAGAGCAGGGGATGGAGGAGAGGGAGGAGGCGTGGGTTAGGAAGATCTGCAAGAGGTTCACTGACAAGTTCAGGGAGAACGTCTACAAGAAGGCGGGCATCAAGGGGGGGCAAGGGAAGAAGGGGGGCAAGTGAAAGAGCGAGGCTTGTTGCTTAAAACGTTATTTTTTCAATCCCCCAACTCTCCCCCCCCCTTGGAATTCGTACCTCACCACCCCGCCCCCATGCACTTTCCGCCTTTACCTGAACTCCCTGACCTTTTCGTACCAGAATCCTATGGCGATCATGAAGTAAGTGCTGATAAGTAGGCTTCCCTCTAGCCAGTTGCTCCTTCCGTTCATGACGCAGTTGGTAACGATGATGACGCTTAGGATGTAGAGCATTATCTCGAAGTGTGGAAAGTTCAGGGTCATGTCGATGTTCTTGGCCCAGCCGTAGAGGACGATGAAGGGGACGACAAAGAGGGAGACCTGGGAGCTGCTGCCGACGGCGACTCCCATGGAGAGGTCCATCTTGTTCTTCATAGCAACTGTGACGGCGGTGATGTGCTCGACGGCATTGCCGACGACGGGGAGGATAATTAGGCCGACGAATGTCTTGGAGATACCCGAGGATTCCGTGAAGCCGTCGATGGAGGAGACCAGGTACTCGGAGAAGAGGCTCACCAGGATGGTGACAAAGATGAGGCCCCCAAAGGCCACCCAGAAGGACATCTCGGGCTCCTCGTCGTCATCGTCATCCTCGACTAGGTAAGAGTGTGTATACAGCTGGAAAAAGAGGAGCTGTATGTACATGGCGAGGAGGAAGCACGCGGCGATGCGCGAGACCATGAGAACCTCCTCGTTCTCGATCTCGTAGTAGGCGGCGAACGGCGTCGGGAGCACCAGGGCAAGACTGCGCGAGGTGGGGGCTAGGGTTAGCTGCGAGGGAGGAGGAACGCGGTTGCAGAAAGTGGGAGGCAAGAAGCGGCGCAAAGCAGGGGGGCCCTTACCTGCTCAGAGTTAGCAGGCTGAGGTTGCTGATCGCACTCGTTGCGTTGAACTCCTGCTCCTTGTGGTAGAGTCCGCCAAAGAAGAAGCAGCACCCGAGAACGAGGAGGAGGTTGGAGAAGATGGACCCGAGCATGGAGGCCTGGACAACTCGGATCTGTCCTGCCTGCATGGCCTCGACTGCGACGACCACCTCGACGGCGTTGCCAAAGGTGGCGTTAATCAGACCCCCGACGACCTGGTTGGTGTGTAGAGCCAGTTCCTCGGTGAAGTCACCGAGGATGCTGGCAAGGGGAACCATGGCGAGGAAGTTGAACCAGAAGACATACTGGTCCCCCCACTGCTGGTGGTACGAGAGGTACCCACAGGGGAGGAAGACGAGCAATAGGTTGATCTTCTTCGAGAGTAGCATGTGGGTAAGGACCCCGATCGAGTTCTTTGCAGACGCCACCCTCCCCTCTTCCTCGTCAAGTGTCCCAATAGCACCGTAACCTCCAGTGGACGCCCGTGAGGGCATCTTCAGGTTCAAGGGCCCGCTGATATGCCGGGACTCGCGTCTGCGGTGAATAAGAAAGCGCGTTTGAAGGTGTGAGGGGTTTGAAGGGCAGAAAGGAGAGGGGATCGCTTTGGCAACCAAGTTT
This sequence comes from Triparma columacea, assembly GCA_030267965.1. Classification (NCBI taxonomy): domain Eukaryota; class Bolidophyceae; order Parmales; family Triparmaceae; genus Triparma; species Triparma columacea. The sequence continues at coordinate 43,712 of BRYA01000937.1, read as the reverse complement.
TCAGTGGCTGATTTGTTGTCTTGGGGGCAGCATTTTGAACGCTCAGCACAATTTACCTAGCCTCCTTTACCGCATGCCACCCTAGACGTTGTTTTTCTTCGCTCATATGAACCAAGAGAATTATTCAAGCGGACCAAATATGAACTGACATCCAAGGATTTGCTAAGGTTCCCCAAAAGTGACATAGGCTTTTGCTGTTTAAGCTCCCGCGGTTTGAGATCAAAGGTGAGCTTACTTCTCTACAAACTTATTCTTGCCTCGCTAATGGCTTGTTCCGTTCTGTCCCCTGGACTTTTCTTCTTCCCAACCCGTTCTCGATCATGCTTTGGGTTGATCCCTGTTTTGCTAACCACCATCTCTTCGCAGTAGCATGGGTAATACATTCTTCACCATGAAGGTTGGAATATCGAATGTGAGTGACTAGGAAGGTGCAATGCTATTGAGGTGAGAAGTTTGGCCTGCTAACCCTTCCCCTCCTTGCAGGACGAGCTTTGGAAGTTCTTAATAATGCCCTTCATGTCCGGTTTGGTTGGTTATGGGACAAATTGGCTCGCTCTAAAGATGACCTTCTACCCGCTCGAATTTGTTGGCCTCGAGTTGGTCCGCTTTAGGGACCAGCCTTTGGGTCTGTTTGGCTGGCAGGGTATTATCCCAACTAAGGCCGCAAAGATGGCCGGAGACGCCACTGATTTGATGACCTCGAAGCTCATTAACGTCAAGCAGGTCTTCTCACGTCTCGAGCCCGAGAAGTTCTCCGCCGTGATGGAGCCCGGCCTTATTACCATGATGGACACCATCATTAACGAGACGGCTAAAAAATACATGCCCACGATCTGGGAGTTCCTCCCCGAGGGCGTGAGGGACGAATGCGTCCTCAAGGCTCTCGAAGAGAGGTGAGAACGGGAACGACGTGAAAGAAGAGTATCGCGAAATATAATTGGTTATGCATCCGTTCCTCAACCTTTACCTCAACCACCCGAACTTAAAACAATTAACCTACTTATCGTCGCTTCGTTGTTTCGCTTTTCGCAGCCCCAAGTTCCTAACCGGATTCATGGACGATGTCAAGGAGCACATTGACGACATTTTCGACCTCAAGACCATGGTTATAGAGCACTGCGTGGCAAACAAGCAGCTCCTGAATAACGTCTTTATGAACTGCGGAGACAAGGAGTTCGTTTTCATCGAGCGATCCGGATTCTACTTCGGCTTCCTCTTCGGCCTCATTCAGATGGGAATATACTTCGCGTACACCGCAAGTTGGGTCCTTCCGGCCTTTGGGTTCCTGGTGGGCATCGCGACAAACTGGATTGCCCTTAAAATCATTTTCCTACCCATTGAGCCCAAAAAATTGTGCTTCGGACAGGTGAGAAGAATGGCGGCCCGATGAACAAGCTCTTTACACGTCGTCCCGATGCGCAACCCTTTCCATGGCTCACCTCGGTCGACGCCGTACTCTCCCCCCCACCCTCCCCCCTGTCCCCCCCCCCCCCGGCAGTGCCTCGAGTTCCAGGGTCTCTTCTTGAAGAGGCAGGACGCTGTTAGCGAGGTCTTTGCCAAGGTCAACACGCAGCAGATCCTCACAACGGAAAACATGTGGACGGCTATACTGACCGGCCCTAAGAAGGACAACTTCTTCGACCTTCTTCGCGCCCACACACTTATATTCACCGAGAACTTGGCGGGGGGCCTTAAGCCCGTCGTAGTAGCAGGGGTAGGGGCAGAGAAGTTCACTCAGATGAAGGTAAGAATGGATGAAAAGGATTGAGCACGCGAAGGTTTTGGCACCGTGTATAATATAACTTCGCTTGCCGCCCTATACTTACTCACAGATATACTCCCTTTCGCTCCTCGCTCCCCCACTCTCCTGCTCTTCCCTTTCAGGACGAGATCGCCCAGAGGACCATGGACGAGCTTCCCAACAACATACACTACAGCTACGAGTACAGCACGCAGGCCCTTGACATGGAGAGGACAATATGCAAGGCGATGAAAGGCCTGAGCTCCGCGGAGTTCGAGGGTGTGCTGCACCCGGTCTTTGAGGAGGACGAGTTCAAGCTCATACTCGTTGGAGGGGTACTAGGAGCCGGCGTTGGAGTGGTCCAACTGTTTGCGCTTTTCTAACACAATTATAGTGGTTCATAAAATAGAGGGGGGGGATGACATAATGGGGCTAGGGCCGGGACTCGAGAATAAACGTAAAAACAGCTTGACCAGGTAATACAAGAAAGCTACGAAAATTCTTCTTTGGTGCAAACAGGAAAAACGTACTACATACTGCACAACTACACACACTGCATCGCCGCACAGTAAACAGCTTGCTGCCCTCCTACTTCTTGTAAGGGCTGACGAGCTCCACAACGCCGTGCTTCCCAATCTGTGTCTTCTTGATCATTCTCAACTGCTTCTTGCTCATGGCCTTCATCTTGCTTCCCACGGTGTTCAGGTTCAGGGTCTGGGTCTTGAGGGCCTTGGCCTGGTTCTCTGCGCGCCTCTTCTCCTGCTCCTCCCTCTTCCTCTTCTTCTCCGCCTTCTTGTCCGTGGTGGCCTGCCTGATTTCGCGCTCGCGCTCCTTCATCTCCTTGTTCCTGAAGCGCTTCGCCTCCTTCTGCTCCCACGACGAAAGGACCCTGTTGTTAAGCTTGACCTTGGTGATGAGCGTGGAGGTGCGCTTCTGGGGGCGGTTCTTCCAGCTCCTGCCAGAAACGTTCCTTCCCTTCTGGATGTCGACCTTGGATGTGAACACGCCGGGCTGTGTGAAGTTTTCAGGATGAAAGGCAGACACGGGGGCGGAGGAGGGAGCGGGGCCAGAGGAAGAAGAAGAGGGGGGGGGAGCAAGAGAACTAATAGGAGCAGGTACAGGAGTAGTGGGCTCAGCAGGGGGCGCAATAGGTCGCTGCTCAGGCGTCTCGTCCATCGCCTCGTTCGAAGCCTCCTGAGAAGATGACTCCGTCGCAGCTTCTGCTTCAGAGACGAGCGAAATGAGATCTGACTTGAGGCACTTTGCAGGCACTGTCACTCCCAGCTCCTTGGCGAGGGAACGAAGCTGTTTGACTGTCAATTTGCTTGATACTCCCATGATATTGTTACTGCGAGGTGGGAATTGTTAGTGAGATGAGCAAATACTGCAATTATTGAGAAAGAAAAAGAACCTTCGCTGTATGGTCGGAAGTAATGGCCAAAATAAACGCTCAGGCTTTACACTAGGCACTCAATTTTTGCGTCGCGACTACAAGCGCTCAATTTAATCCACAACACGCCACCCCAATACTCTCTGCGTGAAGCCAGTGCAGGACTCACCAGGAGGCTTTTTGCTGGTGTAAAATTGGTTTTTCATTTCAGCCTATCACGAAGGCCGCTCTTTACTACCACTCATCATCATGCTCTTAAGAATGCCAAGTTCGCTCTCGAGAATACCTCAAAGGGTCCTCAAGATGAGATCCCTGCGTGCTCCCCGGCCGGCCATGCAGGCAGCTCTATTTAGCACTGAGCAGACGCACTTTGGCTTCAAGGATGTGCCTAAGGAGGAGAAGGTGAGCGATTGCCGAGAGTCTTGTTTGGTATAGGGGGCGCAAGACGCAAACTTCCAAACTTAATCATGACTCATGCCTTCTTTGCCCCCCTCCCAGGCTGGACTTGTCGGAGGAGTGTTCTCCTCGGTTGCGTCCTCTTATGATGTAATGAACGATTTGATGTCTGCCGGGCTCCATAGGGTGTGGAAAGATCAGCTCGTGGCTTCTCTCTCCCTCCCTGCCACCCTTCGCTATCACCTTGGGGAGGCCAAGAATAGCGGGGAGGTCGCCGATTCACCTCACTTTCGCCACCTCGACGTGGCTGGGGGCACTGGGGACGTGAGCTTTCGGGTGATGGACGTGATAAATGATACTCTTGACCAGACTGCTGGATCTCCAACTCGGCTCCCTCCCCCCGCGTCCGTGACGATCATCGACATCAACCCCGATATGCTTACCGTTGGGGAGGAGCGTGCGCTATCACGCTACGGTCCCTCCAACGTGGCAGTGCGGTCGGATGTCGAGTTTGGATCGGAACCTGAGAAGCCCCTTAACTTTTACGAGGGTGATGCACAGTATCTGCCCTTCCCATCCGACACCTTTGACACTTACACGATTACATTCGGGCTTAGAAACGTTACCGATCCGACCCTCGCGATAAGGGAGGCTTATAGGGTCCTGAGGAAGGGCGGGAGGCTCAAGATCATGGAATTCAGTCACCCCAAGAATGGGTTTGTTGGCGAAATTTACGACAAGTACAGCTTCAGCGTGATACCTGCAATGGGTGAGGTCGTAGCTGGGGACAGGGAGAGCTACCAGTACCTGGTGGAGTCTATACGGAAGTGGGACAAGCAAGAGGCCCTCATGGAGCGCATCGAGAAGGAGGGATTTGTGGGTGTCAAGTACGAGGATATCAACCTTGGAGTGGTTGCTGTCCACGAGGGTTGGAAGATGTAGCGTGTATGATATAGCGTATAACACTCTCTAAAGCAATATATACTGAGAGCAAGAATGAACAACAACACATTTTGGCATCCACTTATGTTTCAACCCCCGCTTCCCCCTCCGCCTTCACTTTCACTAACTCTATCTAAACCGAGCCGAGACCTCACTTCCATGTCAACCTTGCTACCACCGCCAACCCCGACGATCGCCTTGCACAGCTCCTCCGCTGTGACGACATGAAGAAGATCCCAACATCTTGAGAGGGCAAGGAAACACATGTCCCGGTGCTTAGACAGCACAGCGGGATCCTCCTCGTCGTCGGCGTAGTATATACACTCTAATATGGGAAGTAGATCGACCCCGAGAGCCCCCGTCTTCAACAGCAGCGTCACTTCTGAGGAAAGGATTGAGTCCTTCAGTGCCCAAAAATCAGGGTGGGATATGTCAGCGACGGTGCAGCCTTCCATCTCGAAGCTCGGGACGTGAACCTTGGGGCCGAGTGCCGACCTCAACGCAACATCGGCCGTCACAAGGTTGATTAAATCCCTACATTTCCAAGAATAGGCATCCTGATGGTTCTTGCACGTCAAACCCAGGCACGCAAGCAGCTCGGGAGGGTCCAAGGGGCCGCCGCGGCACAACCTTAAAAGCAAAGTCGTGAGAACATTCATGGCAACGCGCCCGTCGAGCTCAAGGTGAGCGCACAGGGAGGACAGTACCGACAAGGAAGGCGTTGGGTCCTCTAGAAGTGGAGAAGGGAGGATGGGAGAGTTGAACAGAAGGAAAAGGCTTGGTGGCACATTATGTGACATGCTAAGTATTATATTATTGGATCCCCTCGTTGCCTTTACAGCATCTGATATCAGATTGATTTGTAGCTTGTTTCATTGGGAAAGGGAAAAAAGGGAAAATATGAAGTCAGGATTATTAAACGCCTCAATCTTCATGTTGGGGATGAGTGTTAATGCAGCTCCACTTCCAAGCTTTTCCTTTGCGGATATATCCATTTGCAGTCCCACAATAAAGATGGAACTAGATGGTGCCCTACAGAACTCGGGAGGATTCTCCATTAGTGGAGTCCCTGATTACGATGGTGGGGCTGTACCTCGCCTTAGCGACGAAATCGAAATAGATGAGCACATTGAGAAGAAGTCTTCCCGAAGTCGTAGTAGTTATGCTGCTTCTACCATGCAGGAGGAGGATACACTTTCTGTGTTGCCAGATGAAGTGCAGGGGTTGCGTTCGGCGACCATGAACGCAATGGATGTCCTAGGTCAGTGTATGTCTATCGGTGAGGTGAGGCCCGACGAGGGTGAGGTGGTTGAGCACTTGCACTACTACACTGGCGGGGAGGAGGAGGAGGCTGTCATGCCTTACCACACTGACGCTGGGTACATGATAGCGATGACCAGCGGGGGTGAGGGCGACTCTTACACCTTGCTGATTGGTGACGAGGGCGACGAGGAGGAGCTCGGCACTGTTGGGGAGCTTGTGGTGATGGTGGGGGAGCAGGTAAGAGGTGGGGGAGGGGGGAGAGGAGGTTAGGGGGCGAGGGGGTTTGGGATAGAGGGGTTTGGGGTAAAAAGGCTTTGGGGTAAAAAGGCTTTGGGGGGAGAGGAGTTGGGGGGGAGAGGGGGGTGATGGGATATGACCCGCGGAGTAAAGCTTCCTGATGTGCATCTCCCTTCTCATGCAAACTCCTTCCTAACTCCTTTCATCTTCTCTATCGCAGGGTGCCGCGGCCAAGGGCTGGAAGCCTGCGAGACACGCAGTGAAGGGAACAGGGGCGAAGAGGGGATGGTATGGGGCGATGTTCTTCACTAAGGGGACTGTCGACCTGGGCGAAGTCCAAGGCGCCGTTGGGGAGGGCAAGGCCACCGCGAATGGAATCCTTCAGGACGGCTCGGACTGCGGAGACAACGAGATCTACTGCTGGCAGCAGTGCCAAGATGTAAGCGGGCTCCCTTGCGGGGCGGAGGAGGCTCTATGCGCAACGTCAGATGGTCTCGTTGTTCCTTTCCCCGACAGCAGGGACACCATGACCATGGGATACCAGCTTCTTTGCGCATCCACAGCTCTCGACTTCACCTCAGTCAATGGCTACGACGGTAGCCCGTCAGGAATGCCCACGGACGAGGGGGGCTTCTGCTCCGGGTCGGGGACGGACATGTTCATGGATGGATTCCAGTTCGTTCTTGGTGGTGACTCCCTCTGTCTCAATTTCCTGTTCCCCTCCTTAACCATCTCCAGCGGCTTCAAGTTCTCATTGGCCATCTTTGGGGCTGCCACTCTCGGATTCCTAGTCGAGGCTCTCTCGGCTTACAGGCGCGAAGTCTTCCGGAGGGCTAGGGAGCGCGGAAGGCAGGCCAAGAAGTCCCTCACCTTGCTCCACGGAGCCCAAGCCTTCATAGGTTACCTCCTCATGTGCCTCGCCATGACCTTCTCCTTGGAGATCCTCTTCTCCGTGACCCTAGGGCTCATGCTGGGCCACTATATTTTCAACGCCGATGACGTACCCAGGGGCAAGGCCGACCCCTGCTGCAACGAAGATTTCAACTATGAGGATATCGCGGAAGACGACGAACGCCAGTCGTCGCTTCATAAGAGAAAATCCTCTTTGGAGGCGGGTCAGCCTCTTCTTGACGGTGTGTGAGAAGGTGGTTGTTGTGGTGGGTTAGTGAGTGGTGGGTTTGGTGGGAGGTTAGAGGGAGGAGGAGGGGGACTAAGGTAGCGAATTCGTGGCCTATTAGAGCTGTGTAACAAATGTATGATGACGAAACCAGTTCTTTTCTTCCTCCCCCCCAAAAATGTCTCTGATTCTTGCTTTGAGATGCGATGACCAGATGGGGACTTTTTTCTGTGGAACTCTACCAGCCAAAGTCCGTTCTTTTGTGCTATCCTCCCCCTCACTGACACACGTACACCACCACACCACCACACCACCACACCACCACCCTTTATCCTCTACCCTTCCTATCTTCAAGATATGTCATCCCATCGACTCCTCACAATTCTCTTCACAATTGTCTTCCTCGCATGCCCCACCTCACAACTCACCATCTACCCTACAGTCATCACCCCTGTAGGCCCATTTTCTCCTTTTAGATCGCCCTCATGCGAGTTAGGCTCTCCTCTGGACTCACGGATGTCAGAAGCGATAGGAACAACTCAAGGCAACGATAATTTCTACCTTGAGCTCCAGCGTATGAGCATGGAGTTTAGCTCCGGTGGCAGCCCGCCCGAGCCTTCGCGGGTGGTCGCTGTAGCGGGTAAAATGGAAGACAGCTTTAACAAATACAAAGACATGATCTCTCGGTTATCGCTTTCTCAGGACTTCCAGGCCTTAGAATATTACGCGCTCACAGTGAGTAATCTGAAAAGGGAGAATATGGTTCTCTCGGATATCGAGGACTCCGTACAGTGGCAGATCAACTCTATGAAGGCGTTTGCGACTGGGCAGTCACCCCCGATGCCAAATGCAAAAACTGTGGAGATGATGCAGAAGAAGTCGGGAGGAAGCATGTCGTCCCCTCCCACAATAGTATCTACTCCATTTACGGGCCAGGAGGCTTGTTTTGAGGTGAGGCTGTGGCGAGTAGGGAGAGGCGGATGTTAAAGCTAACTCACTCATAAATTTTAACACCCGCCCACAACTCAACTCGCTCCTCTCTCTCTTAGGATTCCACCATACGCCAAACATTCCTAACCCTCCAATCAGACCACGAGAATCTAATAAGGATGGGCTCAGGATACGGGTCCTTCGATCCCTTGGGGAAGCTCGCTTACCTCGACCAGATGGAAAAGATAGAGGAGCGCTGGGCCCTGTTAATGACGAAGTTGGATTTGGGGCAACACATATCGAGGGAGTTCAAGGACGAGACCTCGGCTTTTCTCGGAGGCATGAACTTGTCCGTGAGGGAGTTTTTCGAGTTACTTGAGACGTCAAAAGATTGGCTCAGAGAGCGCGCAAACGAGGGCAGATTATAATAATGAGCCAACAAAGTTATATGTCTGTGTGATACAAATCTCAACTTTCCATTTCACCCCTCCATCTTCTTAACCTAATACAACTTCCTCACGCCCTCGCTGTCGTACTCCTCCCCCGGGAACCTGATAACACTGCCGTCGTCTGCAATATATTCACTCTTCTTTTGCAGCACGAACCTTTCGAAAAACTTGGTTAGGATTTTGTCCGTGCCCAGGAACTCGATGCTCGAACCGGCCGGCCCGGGGTTGAGGATCTTGGGTACAAGGTCCTCGGCGACCTCCTCAGGCTGGGCGGCGAGGACTCCAAAGGGAAATTTGCGGAGCTCAGGAGTGGAGTCCTCGAGGAGGAGCTAGAGGAGGGTTTGGGGGGTGTTAGAAACAGGATCTGTGAAAGCGAAAATATGTGTCCATCCAACCATCAACCCACCTTTGTGAAGACCATCCCGGGCGAAAGTGAGTACACCTTGACCTCCCCGGCGGTCTTTTTCTTCTCGTAACCTTGCACCCCCTTCTGAATCTCGTCGTTCAAACTAGACGTCAACTGCGGCAGGCCTCTCTTGGTGGACCCGTAGCATGCGTACCCAGGAGTCCCCCCACCCTTGACCCCGCTACCCACGGTGTTAAAAAGACAGCCGCCCTCAGGTTGATTGGACATGAGTTCTATAGCCTTCTTGGAGCAGAGGAGGACGCCGAGCAAATTCACGCGAACCACAAGCTCGACCTGAGAGACAGGGACATCGGTAAGCGCCCTACGACCCCCGTTGACCCCAGCGTTGTTTATCCAGTGAGTCACAGTGCCAAGCTGGGTCGGGAGGTGCGTGATTTGTGCGTGGGGAAGCCAGTGAGGGCAGGCAGGGCCAGTGTTAGCAAGTGTTGGCGAGTTGGTGAGCCAATTTCCCTTTGACTCACCTTTTCCTTTGCAAATGAAGCCAAATTGTCGACGTCCTCCGAGGACGAAACGTCACACTTTACACCATGGACCTTATCGGACATGGAAGGATACTTCTTCTTTAAGCTAGAGAGGGCACCATCGAGGGGAGCAACATCACATATGACACAGGGGATGGATTGCGACAGGAATTTATCAGCATAGGCCTGAGAAAGGATCGAGAAGGAGGGGTTAGTAAGGGAAGAACACGAGGAAAACGCCCCTGAACCATTTGCCACACCCCTCCCTCAGCCCATGCAACAACCCTGCACTTCAATAGCCATCAGAACAGCAAAAACAAACTACCAACGCACTCACGTATCCAACACCCGCAGCACCACCTGTGATTACAATCCCAGGCGAAGCATCAAGGGACGTAGCTGCGTAGGGAAGGTAGAACAAGGGGTGAGGTCGGCGAATCGACGATGAACAACTTGAGGTTGTGGATACACCAATGTTGCGAGATAAACCACTCACCTCCTCTAGGAGACACAGGCGCAAAATTCCCAGGCGAGAAGGCCGCAGCGAAGGGGAGAAGGAGGTAGGTGAAAAACTTCATTTTTTTTTTGGAGCAAATTGGAAAGGAGGAAGAAAATGGTGAGTTGTCAATTTAATACGATAACTATTAGTCAAAGTGACCTGTATATCCATTAGCTATTCGAATGTGTGTCGAAAACTTCTAAGGGAGCTCTTCAATCTGAAATCCATTCCTTCTCTCCGTCCGCTAACAAGTGGTGTCCCCATTTCTTCGATTTACAGGCACCATCCTTGGAACAGCGCGTATCTGATCTAGAGCTTGGTAATAGTCACGTCGAGACAGCCAAGGCTGTCAGGAAAGTCCAGGTTGATATGCTCATGCAGGTGAGAGTCTTGTGGTTGAGGGGTTGTGAAGGGGGAGATTGGGGGGGAAAGTCGGGGAGGGGGGAGATTTGGGAAGACGATGAGCTCGAGAGGGGGGTACTTTTGCCATGTCGCAAGCCCTAACCTCGTCGCTTACCCCTCCCCCCCTTACAGCTTCGCGATATCAAGGCCAAACTTCAGAAGGAGGGGACGGGGGGAGGAAAGGAGCTCGAGAGCCTCAGAGAAGAAAATGCGGAGCTTAAAAAGACCATCACCAAGCTAGAGTACCGGATCAGCATCCTCGTGAAATCACTGGAGGACGCCGGGATATAGTTTTGAGCACTGCAAGCGCAGCACTCACTGTAGTAAAACAAAAGGCCGACACTTTACATATAATAATTACATATACATATATATTATGTCACAGCACCACTCCCGCCCCCAACCACACGCTCACCCATATTGCCGTGGTAACGGCCCCAATCGAGTAAGCCAGGAACAACATCCTTCCGACCTCCTTTTCCTTGAACTTTCGTAGCGACGCCATTGTCGCGAGATTGATAGCAGGCGGCGTGCAAGATTCCAACAGGAGCACAAGCTTGGTCGACAGCGGCAAGCCAGTCCAACCTGGAAAGGCAGGAAGGACCAACGTAATGACGAGAGGAACAAGCAGCATCCTGACGACAACAATTATGCCCAGCTCCTTGAAACCTGGCCCATCGACTCCCCTGGCAGAGCGGGAGTCGGCGACTTGCATCCCGAGGATGAAGAGGGCAGCGGGAACATAAGCATCACCCATCTTCTCAAGAGCGTTCCTCAGAAAACCCAACGGCGCACCGTCGTCATATACGAGGGGGTGGATAAAGGGCATCAGGGCAATACTAATTGAAATAAAGCCGAAGAGCACTGGAGGGTTGAGGAGTGCCTTGCGAAGCTGCTTCCCCACTCTATCTGTATCAGCCTCAGCAGGTTCAGGCTCCTCGTCGCTCAAGTTTCCTACTCCGATCATCCCCTCCGAACCTTCGGACTTAACCCTCGCCATTAACATCCACCCCACCGTCCACCTAGCGACGTTCATGAACGCCGTGTAAACAATAATCTCACTCACCCCCCTCGCCAAAATTTTGGAAGTATCATCCAGGGTCATCGAGGGGAACGTTGACGTCGAACTAGACAGAAGTGAGCTGTACAGCGCCAGCACAGATCCCGTCGACGTTGGAAACGCACACGCCGCCGTCACCCACATTCTGTCCTGAACTTTTAGTAGTTGCCTAGTCGCAAGATACCCCATAAAGGTTCCCATCCCTACGTAGCAGACGACTGCAGCTGGGAATACGGAGAACTCCTTAACGTTCGAAAGGGACAGGTCGGATTGCGGGACCTTTGAGAGTAGGAGGCAAGGCATTAACAGGTCCTTTGACGTCTTGGATAGCATTTGAGGTGAAGTGAAACGACCGGACGCTTTTAACCAGGCTCCGCAACATACGACGATTGATACGGAGATGAGAGATGAGATAGACGAGGTTAGGGACGACTCTATCGTTGTTGGCATGGTTTTGATGTACAAAGCTCCCTTCTAATAATTGAGACTAATCTATCTAAAAGGTTAAAATAGAAGGACACTAAGACGTTTATTTCGGACCAATATTCCATTTCAACCCCCCCTCCCCCCTTTCCCTCTCCCCCCCCACTCCCCCAAATTCCTTGCAAACGTTTGTTGCTCCTTGTTACGTTTGATGTCATCCTATTCCTTACTAACTTGGCTCCTAGTACTCTGAGCAGTAGTACTCGGTCTATCCCCCGTTCCTCTCGAGTACCCTCTCCCTTCAAACCTCCCCCCTTCCGCGCTCTCATAATCGTAATCCCCAAACCCCTCCATCCCACCATCCAACCCACCATCGAGGCTAAGACTACCGAACCCAGGTGTAATGTTTAAGTTAGGTGAGGGGGGTGAAACCATGTAACCACCACCACCGGGGGCTCCACTGTGTTGGAGTGTGAAGCCTGTTTTCTCCGAGCCGACCTTCCCGACCCCTTGTCCTTTACCTCTTCCTCCAATATTTTTGCTTTCCCCTGGTCGTTTACTCATAAGGTCAGGTAGTGGCATCCCCCTCTTAGTCGCAACATCCTCCCTAATCTGCCTCGCCGTATGTAGTGTAACCTTCATGGCTCCATCCATAATTTGACCATACCCTTCCCCACCTCCGTAACTTCTCGACCCTACATCGAACGATGGTGCGTTTAAGGAGGCTGAGTTTTGTAACATGGATCTTCTGGCTTGTGCTTTTTGAACGCGCACGTCCCTTTGGTAGGACTTGCTTATGTTTTTGATGTATTTCAGCCTTTCCTTTTCCTCCTTCCCCATTCTGGCATGGTCGTAATAGCTTCTTGTGTTTTTCCCGTTTTTAATCCTCGCTAATATAGCTCGGTTCTCGTTGGCTATCCTGTTCTGCTCCCTTTTCCTGACGGCTGTATGGAGACCACCTTTATTGTAGATAGCCTCACCACGTTGAAGGGGACGTAGACGTGTTGGTGATTTCTTCCTTGTGGAGGAACCTCTACCTACGGCAGGTCCTTTGTTCCTCATTATCGCGCTCATTTTCTCCATAAGTTTCCTGTTCTCGTTCGCGATCTCTTGAAGCCTATCATCAGCCATCTGTCTCTTCTTCGCTCTAACCCTAAGGTGCGTCATGTTCGTGGTCTCAGGTTCGTTCGAGTCTACCTGACGAGAAGTGTCCTTCAAACGCTGACGGTGGAGTGTGTGAGCCTTGCGGGAACGACGACGGGCTATCACATCCTCGGAGGGACGACCCCAGGGGACTTTACGGTCTACGGTTAGCATTTTTTAGGGAGAAAATTAGGAGGGGTTGGGACCGAGGAGTTGGAGCAGTTGGGGGGGAAGGGGGGTTTAAGGAGAGTTTTAAGAGGAGGAGGTTGGTGTAGAGTATTTGGGGTAGAAACGTGGGTGTAGGGGAGTGTTTTTGTTCTCTGTTTGCGCTTAAGGTGTGGTTTTGTGGGTTGCTTTGGGCGCTGAGAAGAGTGTTCAGGAGTCAGACCTGGCTCCAAGAATTCCAGAAGCATGGCAGACCTCATCCTTCAAGTCACTGAGTTTGTGTCCTCTTATTTGCTCAATTTAGTCTGTGTTGGTGGTTGGCGTTGTTGATAGTGTTCATAGAGCTCATTGGTCCTCATTCTAGTCGTTTGCGTGTGATATTAGTGTTATTATTGGTTTATAATTGGGAGTGAGGATTGTCGATAATCTGCCAGGAAAAGGATCCATTTTTGTGGCCTACACTTTGTTATAGTCAATAAGGAGTCTTTGTGCGTCATTTAATATCAATTATGATGACATATACGTCATCAGTGATCATATTATGTACATTAATTGGCTTTAAAATGTGTAAGTTTGGGTCAGCTTTTTCACCGAGGTTTTTACTACATAAACAAACACTGAAACAAAGACAGCTACGGACACTGTCTACCTTCACAACGGCTGGCACTATGGAACTCAGGTAAGATGAGATGAGGGAAATGAGATGGAGAGGTATCGTTTTGTTGTGGACGTTCCGATGAAGAGACAACCCACAATCTGCTTCTCTATATGATATGCGACGTGCATTTCGGAGACACGCGCTATGATTAAACGCCAGCAATGGAGAAACGGCTGCCAAACGACCATACTGAGGAACAAACGCATGACAACAACAAGCTGTTATTACATCACACTGTACCTTCCTGTAGAAGAATCACCTAACACACATGTTCAATCACACTCGATATCGGCTATCCGCCCTCTCCTCCCACACACACACACACATTCGACGATGCAGGTAAGGAAGAAGATAAGGAGAGGTATCACAAAGTTGTTTGAGACGTTGAATGATGTTGTTTGTTCCGCTGATGTAAATACAACACGAACTCACATAACTTATGATATGCGACGTGCATTTCGGAGACACGCGCAATGATATAACGCCAGTTTTCCAAATGGCTGCCAAACGACCATACTGAGGAACAAACAACAACAAGATCTGCGACAAGGACGATAACAGCGACCCATTACACAGCTCTAACACAATACACTTTCGCCCACGCATCATTCCCCTTCATCTACTCAACTCTACCAATTTAGCCAATATATAACACATACAACAACACATACATCACAAATAAAACACAGGTAAGGAAGGAAAGAAGGAGAGGTATTGCAAAGTTGTTTGAGACGTTGAGTGTTGTTTGTTCTGCTGATGTAAATATACCACATATTCGCGACGCGTATGATATGCGGCGTGCATTTCGGAGACACGCGCAATGATTAAACGCCAGTAACGCTGAAATGGCTGCCAAACGACCATACTGAGGAACAAACACATGACAACAAGGAGCTGTTATTACTTCACAATGTACCTTCCTGTGTAAGAGTCACCTAACACCCATGTGCAATCGCATTCGATATCCGCTATCCCCCCTCTCCTCCCCCCCCCCCCACACACATTCAACGATGCAACATTCCAAAAGACATCAAACTGCATTGAGAGTTTCTGAAATGGACCGCACCACCACCCCCACAACCACTTCCTCCTCCCCCCCACCCCCAATCGACTCCGAGACAGCCCTCCGTCTGGAAGTCCTCGATTCAAAGACCTACGAAGCCTCCCTCCAGGAGACCTGGCGTTCCCGCGAGGCCGAGAAAGGGTTCGACTGGGAGCTCGAGAAGCTCCGTCGCCGTTTCTCAGGCATGGAGATGAACGACGAGGGGGAGTGGGTAAAGGTTGGCGGGGCTGACTGGACGTTCAGCCCGGCTAAGAGGGACCTACTTGAAGACTACGACACTGGAATTTCAGCGTCAACGACAACAACAACAACGGCGAAGCAGACGTATGAGCTAACGCTATTCGACACGGTCAAGGTCTTCATATTCAACACGTTGAGCATTATTGGGATGGGGGATATGGTGGGAATGAGCAGGGTGCCGACGGCGGAAATTCAGAAGTATGAAGGCAGCTTCTTGAGCTTTATTAAAGGAGCGCTCGGGGGAGATTTACAGGTAAGGGTATTGGGGGGAGAGGGAGGGGGGGCGGAGGTGTTGGTTGCGGAGGAGTTGGTTGGTTCCAATTTGTTCGAATAAATCCACATACCCTAACCCCCCTCCCTCCCCCCCCCCTTCCCCCCCTTCACGTAATTCCCAACTTCACAGACTCTCGCAGGAGGACCTTTGTTCCTCCTCCTCGCCACCTACTTCAAGAAGTACGGCCCAGTCTTCAACCTAGCCTTTGGTCCCAAGTCCTTCCTAATAGTGAACGACCCCGTAATGGCTAAGCACATACTAAAGTCCTCCCCCACAGCCTACGACAAGGGTGTCCTCGCGGAGATCTTAGAGCCCATTATGGGTAAGGGTCTTATCCCCGCAGACCCGCAGACATGGAAGGTTAGACGGAGGGCGTTGGTACCTGGTTTTCATAAGAGGTGGTTGAACAGGATGATCGTTCTCTTCGCAGAGTGCGGGGATCGGCTCAACCAGGACGTAGCCGCTTGCGTTGATAGGGGCGGGGCAACTGAGATGGAGGAGAGGTTCTGTAGCGTGAGCTTGGACATTATAGGCAAAGCTGTTTTTAACTACGACTTCGGATCAGTAACCAAGGAGAGCCCGGTTGTTAAGGCGGTTTACAGGATCCTGAGGGAAAGCGAACATAGGAGCACGAGCTTTATACCGTACTGGAACCTACCGTTCGCGGCGAGATTCATGGAAGGACAGAGGGAGTTTAGGAGGGATATGGGGATGCTGGATGATATTCTTACTGAACTTATTAACGATTGTGTTAACACTAGGAGGGAGGCAAGCGTGGAGGAACTGGAGGAAAGGGATAATAGCGATGACCCGAGCTTACTGAGGTAAGTACATTTTGGGGGGGGGGGGGATGGAGATTGAGATGGATTGATTTTCGGGTTGGTTGTACACGAGGAACAAATGTATCTGTCTCGTCGAGCCCACCAAAATAAGGCTTGCAGTAGGAGTGGCGCGCATTCAGCTAAATCCCCCCTCCCCCCACCAACCCCACCCCCTCCCCCACCCTAGATTCCTTGTCGACATGAGAGGCGAGGATGTGGAGAGCAAGCAGCTCCGCGACGACATGATGACAATGTTAATCGCCGGTCACGAGACCACCGCCGCCGTCCTAACCTGGACCCTCTACGAGCTCTGCGCCGGCGACCAGCGGATGCTCGAGGACATACAGGACGAGATCGACAACGTCATGGGAGACAAGGATAAACCGGACTACGACGACATCGTGGGGATGGTTAAATTGAGAGCGGCGCTGGCGGAAAGCCTTAGGCTGTACCCGGAACCACCGGTACTGATAAGGAGGGCTTTGAAGGACGACGTGTTACCGCAGGGTGGAAGCAAGTTGAAGAAAGGGGTCAAGGTTATGAAGGGTGCCGACATATTCATATCCACCTGGAACATACACAGGTCCGAGGCCCTATGGGGCCCGACGGCCGAGAAGTTCGACCCCAGCAGGTGGGGTAGGGCCATCAATAACCCCGCAGTTAAGGGTTGGGGAGGTTTCAGCCCCGAGCTCGGTGAGAGGGGACTTTACCCCAATGAAATTGCTTCGGACTTTGCGTTCCTGCCATTCGGGGGGGGGCAGAGGAAGTGCGTTGGGGACCAGTTTGCTATTATGGAGGCTACGGTCGTTATGGCGATGCTGCTTAAGAAGTACTACTTCACATTCACTGGGACTGCAGAAGACGTGGGGATGAGGACGGGGGCAACGATACATACGATGAACGGGCTGAACGTTATACCGAGGGAGAGGAGTGAAGGGACGAGGAGGGTGGGGAAGGATGGGAAGAGGGGAGGGTATTGGGATGCAATGAATAAGGGGGAGGGGGAGGGAAGCATGGGGGAAGGGAAAAATATGAAGGGGGGAGGACAAGGGGATGAGAGGAACGGGAAGTGCCCGGTCGACCATTGAACATCGATATTAGGAGGCAAGCGAAAACAAATAAATCGAATAAGCTGATCGAAAAACCATCAGATTCAATCTATAATTTGCAACTTGAAGAACCACCACTCAATCGACAGATTCCTGGTCATGTCGACGATGCCCCTTGCATTGGAAGAGCAAATTGTCTTAAAGCAAGTGAGTATCTATGGCGGTCCAGAATGACTATAAAAAGCACGACCTAGCTTTCTGTCTCCCCTATTATACCGTGTGTGGCATTTGTATGCGCTCGAATGTACCTCAAGGGCAAGAACTTTTATACCCACAATTTGTCCATCGACTTTTAATTGATGAATTTCCCATTTCATCCGTCTCCCCGACCTCCTTGCCCCTCCGCACCCCACCCAAACCCTGTTATTGTCCAAGGAAACTAAACCTGCTACCCTCTCTATCCCCCATTCCCCCACAACAACTAACCTCCTCTCCCTTTTTGTCGCTGTTTCTTTCCCGCAGACTTCAAACACACAAACACACTACAAAAATGGTCGCTGTCCCTAACCTCCCATCTGTCCCCAAGTACACTGTCCTTACGTCGACTTACTCGACGTTCAAGGACGTTTGGGCCCAGTCCAAGAACTATGCCGTCGTCTCCACTGCCGCCAACCTCACTGAGGCCGTCGCAGGGAAGGCCGTCTCCATGACCTCCAAGTACACCAAGGCCTCCACCCTCAAGGAGCTCGACATCGTCCTCCGCCCCGCCCTCCTCGGCGCCGACATCAAGGTCTCCCCATACATCATCAAGGGCATCGACGAGGCCAACAAGCAGACCACTGGCCCCCTCGCCCCCGTCGTCAACGTAGCCAAGAAGGTCCTACCCGTCCAGACCGCCGCGACCCTCCTCTCCATCTTCATGGGGATCTTCACCAAGAACATGGAGAGGGTCGGACGCTTCATGCTCATTGAGAACCCTGAGGTCGTCCAGTAATTGGCAGGCAACCCAACGTCGGCTTCGAAGCGGCCAGAGTTTCGGGGGGGTGGTGCTCTTGGGGATGTTTAAGTAGGTGGGGGAGCATGCTAGTGGGTATGCTGGGGGAGTATTGTTAGGATATGGAAGGAGTGAGCCCACGTTGAAATAAGTTGCGAGAGGTTTGGGAAACTGAACATTTTGGTTTTTCATATTTTCACCCGTTTCGTTATCCAACCACCCGCATCACCATTACAACCCGTTACTCCACAAACTCCTGTCCGATTAATCAGTCGACATCAATCAGGGTTGGGGGCTCATCATCGTCTGATGGGATGGACTCAATGTCGACCCCGTTATCATCTGAAATGTCGACCCCGTTATCATCTGAAGTTGGTGGAGCTCCCCCCATGCCTCCCATGCCTCCCATGCCTCCCATGCCTCCCATACCTCCCATACCTCCCATACCTCCCATACCTCCCATCGATCCACCAACAAGGTTCTGAATGACAGGGCCGAGCTCCGGATCATTCATTGCCTCCATAACCTTGGCCATGTCGGGCTGCCCACTTTGCATGCCTGCCATCAAATCCATCAACTTGGACTGGGCGGAAGGACTTAGGTTCTCCATTCCAGGGAAACCCGGCATCCCCCCCCCCGCTCCCGGTGGCACCCCGCCCCCACCGGATTGGCCGTGGCTGTGGCTGTGGCCGTGGCTGCAGCCGTGCCCAGAATCACAGCACGATGCCTTCTCAGCGGCCTCCTGCTGCGCCCTCCTCCTCTCCGCCGCCTTTGCCTTTGCCGCCTTGAGTTTCTCCTCCTTCTCCTTGGTCCTCTTTTCAGCCTCGGTTTTCTTGATTTCCTCCACGAAAGGCTTGATCTCGTTCATCATAATGCCTGCCTCATCGTTGAAGTCGATGGACTGCGCGGCTCCAAGGGCGGCCATGGCATCCTCGTACTTTCCGAGCCGGCGGAGCGACATACCCTTGACGCGCAAGGACCGCGAGCTGTCAGGGTTGAGGGCAATGGCAGCGGAGGCGTCGGCAAGGGCGGCCTGAACCCTCTTGGAGAGAAGGAGCTGGTCGAGGGGGTTCAGGGTCAGATGACAGTGTGCTCAACTATGACGACATCGACGCACTTCACATCCTCTTCATTTCCGATAGGGTTTCAAATTTCGGCTCACTTTGCACTCCCCTCTCACCTGCTCAGCCCTCTTTGCAATGGTCATCGCTGACAGCTGACCAAGCTTTGCCTCGGCCTCCATTGCCTTTGTCAGAAGTTCAACCTTTTCCTCGGGAGATCCAGCCTCCGCAGCGGCCGACTTACTAGACGTCACCGTATCTTGCAACTTCGCAAAGTCGTCATCGGACAACTTCTCCGCTTCACTATCAGTCGCATTGACAAAGGATGGGGGAGCTGAAGTGTCTTCCACCTCCCAAACGCCCTCGTCGTCAATGATCGGAGCAGCAGTTGTCGCCTCCTCGCGATTAGCCCCACTGGACGGCTGCGGCTTGTCAGCAATCGCAGTGCAGAGCTTGTGGAGCAATCCAGCAACCCCATCAGCGTTTTCTGCAAAGAAGGTGTCGTTGTCGAGGAGATCTTGAAGTGTATCGAGTGTCGTATGAAGATCTGTGGAGGAAGGCATCTTCTTAGGGGGTATGAAAGGGTAAGTCCAACCAAAGATTGCACACTGCGGCTTCCTAGAGGAATTTATACGAGCTATGAGAGTGTTAGATGATAGGTTAATAGGGGAGGATCGTCAAAATACCGAAATTCCATCGTTAAGGGCCAAAAATGTCACATCATTGATGTTTGTGCCGACACCGCCAACACTTGAGGGGCTGTTGGAGACCCTAGGGGAAGTCACGGCGTCTCTCTCACTCTCACTCACTCTCACTCACTCTCACGTAAATGTATCTAAAATTGATATGGAAAAGCCCTCAAAATATGCTAACTCAATGTTCTCCCTGTATATTTTGACTCCTTTTCAGGGGCAGAGGGCAGAGGCAAGGTGGGGGAAGAATTAATTGCTCAAAAGTTATTTAAAGCAAAACGACAAACTTACGACACAGGCTGCTGGTCAAAAACGATAATCATATATGAAAGGTGCCATCTTTGTCATGCGCCACGGCGAGAGAGAGGACTATTCATGCAGGGACAGGGGTGTGAACTGGACCGCCACAGCAGAGAGGTCTTTTGACCCACCATTGACCCCAAACGGCATGGTGCAGGGAGAGAAGGTGAGTGCATGCTGCCAAAAAAGCCTTTTCGTGGACAAGCGAGCAACGACCGAGGCACCCTCCCAAACCTATCCACTGTTCCACAACACAGGCCAAAACACACGAGACTCAACCCCCCCCCCCCACACACACACAGGCTGGCGTCCGCATCACCGAACTCGCCTCCAAGTTCTCCCTCTCGCCACCCACACGTGCCTAC